>JAACJN010000157.1:0-106156 GCA_013368555.1 Collybiopsis confluens | reverse complement strand
TGGGACTCTGAAGCGAAAACTCCCAAGTCCAGAATCACCCTAGAATAATGGGTGTCACCCAGAACAAAGAGCGGAAGGAGATGCGAGTGACATTTCTGTAACCCTGATGCTGTTGGGCCAAAAACAAAGTCCCCAAACTTAGACCATAAAATGACAAGTACCCCTAAGTGTTACCCTTTTACCAGTTGACTGGGACAGTCAATATTTTAGTGTGGGGGGGATGATATGACCGAGGTCATCTATATCCTTTTCGAGCGAAATGCTCCTTGTCGAGACAATGCAAGTCTATAAAATGTATGACTGGGGGGTATGGCCGCAAGCGGCGAGGGCCGAACCTACTTTTGTCTCCAGTCATCACGTCACAACTTTCAAGACAAAAGGGACATAGTATAATAGTATTCGCAATGAACTTGTTTGGACGAATGCGGTACAAGAACAAAATCAGAGTATCAATAAGGCAAGAGAAGGGGAAGGGTTAGATACTTAGAATAATCTATTTCAAAGAAATTTGGATTGCGCCGGTTGGCGAGCTAATCATAGAAGGACTGGGATCACAACCACAATTTTGTAACTTTGAACTTGGAGAAAACTCGCCAAATCAGCAACTTGCCCAAAAGAATGCAGGCTTGCTCCCCACTGACCTCCCTCTTCAAGCCCTAATCCAACTGTTATCAGCAGTATCCTGAGTCAGAAATTCGAGTTTTGTGGGCGCCAGATGGAAAACTTTAACTTCGGGTTTAACGTCTACCTACGTATGCTTTTTCCCACCGCTGACACCACTATATCTTTGTTTGCTATCTGAGTCTTCACCACGTTTTCTCAGAATACACCGCGACCAAAGTAGCAGAATAACACCCAGCAAAATGTTCACCACTCAAAATTCAACTCGTATCTAATAATCTAAGGCAACTGCCACGCAAGCACACGTCTCATTCACCTGGTGTGGCACCTCGCAGAGTGAGGAGATATATTTCTAGTTGGGGATGTTGGTGAGTTTTTTGTCCTGACTGCGAGATGGAAGATGGGAGGGGATTGAAGTATATATTTTCGCAGGCATGAAGGACGCTTCTGCTCGGACTTCCGCGGTGGGTTTGTGGAGCCAGTTAACGTTGAATCTTTTCTGGCTTCCGTCGCAAACCGTCCTCCATCGATCTCCGACCTCAAAACATCCTCGTCTGTTCAGTCCCTCGCATATCCGTGTCATTCTCCTACGAAGCAGCATGTTCCGACTTTCCTAGCTCTACATCAGCAAAAGGCAAAACTCATGGCCATGCCGGTGAAGGGGGCGACATGACTGATCATGAAAGCCTACATGGCCAAGCCTGATTGAATCACCCCCAATTTTATCAGGCCTGGGATAAAAAAGCTTTGATGGACATGGCTCACTGAATGTCGGTCGTGTTCAAGACCCACAGAGTGAGCGTCATTTAACATGTATTCCATTCTCATTCACCCTTGAAAGTCAAGTAATAATGATATACCTCTGAACGGTACTATGTAATGCAGTTACATTTGAAGGACAGATCAAAATAATAAGCTCTTTACAGGTTCCACATAACGTAGTACCTTTACACAACGTCCTATTGATAAGCTCTTTACTTGAGAACCATGAAGATAAACTCTTTACATGACAAGCATATGGATATCTCGTTATCAGGCAAAACCATTATAATGGTTTATTTGTGTGAGGAACTGGATGGTCGGGTGTTCTCATTGCTGTCCACTTGGATACAAGCCACTAGAGAGTTAGTTGTATTACGCTAGATCTAATACATAACAATAGTGTAGTGGCGTACGACAACAGTGAGAAAACATAAAGAGCATAACGAACAAAAAGCAGAGTCCGGAGGAGTACAGTTACGGGTGAATGCAGGCAAGCACGAACAACAAATATAAAGCAGAGACTAAGACAATGTGTCAGAATTGAACAAAAACGTTGATATAATAAGCCACTTACGTCTTATAGTGAAAGCGATAAGAAAATGTACCTAATTGGCCCTTGAGAGAGGAGAAATGAACTGTGTATATATGAGAAATTAAGTCTGAGGTCGTACCAAGAAATACTCACGGTCTTTTACGACTTTGCGGGCAAGCTGTAGACGGAGGTTGTAAATGGGATCAAGGTTCCCCACTTCCCTGCCATGGTTCGACCCGTCGACATCAACATCCGCTTTGGGCCCAGTTTTCATTGCAAGTCTACGACCTGTGCCAGGGCCACTAACACCCCCGCACCCGAACCCAAATATTGACACGGTTCTTGAGGTGGAAGCACCATAACGAACAAAAGCTCCGTGTCAATATCTGCAGAACGCGAGTTTAGATTCATCGACCCAAACAGAGTGAGTACCGGCGCTGAATCAGCGGGAGGTGATAGCCATAAACCTGATGTAAAGTCGGGTAAGTAACAGAGGAACAGGTTCAGAAAAAATGGGGTAAATATGCGGTAAAAAAAACACAAGGAGCGCGAACCAAAAAGAGGAATCATCACCTTTTGCATGATACGTCCATCCCTCTTTTTCCCATTCCCTAAGCTCCACATTACCCTGCCCCAAAAACCCAATTCGGGCAAAATTCCTCGCCGTCTTCCGTACAACTTTCATAAATTTCTGTTCGAGAAATGTGTATCCCTCTGGAATTTGACCAGAGATTCCTTTTGATCCGAAAAAACAGTATAGTCTCCACTAGTATAGGAATGGGGATTAGTCGTCTGCCGCGAGTCTGCAGGCAGAAGCCGGTAGGAGAAGGTCGACATCTCTTGTAAAAAGCTGAAGCAATATTCAGCTAGTCGAGGCTGAGCAGTAAACAGTAAATACCGATCCCTGCAATTCGTAAAATATGCCTTGTTCAGATTAGCGCTAGAAGAACGTAGAGCTCAGTCAAGGTTGAACAAGTAAAGCTCAATTAGCTAGGACCCGCACCCGCTTATGATCAAATCGTCATCTGCACCATAAATTTTTGCATGCCAAGTACCCCAGCCTTCGTTGAACCTCGGAGGCACTATTTTCGCCATGATCCCACGTAGACTTGGACTGCGAAACAGCGACACGTGTACACGATCCGGAAAATGACGCAGGAGCGGTAAAAGGATTGTAGCCGTTGATGAAGGACCTGGTCAAGTTGAGCGGTTCAGGTCGAGTTGAAGATACAGATGCAAACCTGCTTTTTCAGTCAACCTCGTCTTGAGGGTGGAGATCTGCACTACTATATGAGTAACAGGATAACTCAGACATCACAAATGAAACACACACGAGCTCATGTTCACTGGAGCCTATATAGAGCGAAGAAATAAAAATGCGTTTTTCAGCATTTCGAATCATGTCCTACGCGACTTTAGTGAGCTAGTACCACCAAAAAAATTCTTTTAAGGAAACATACCAGCAGAATGGAGTAAAACTCGCTCGGCTGAGCTAAGACCAAAATTCCATCTGCGGGAACGGTGAACCTTGGGAGATTTTGGGAGAGCTCGGCGGTTAAATCATGGTACCTTGTCCGACATGGGCGTTCAAAAGAAGGAGGATAGATTTTGATTCCCACGGTAGAGTTCGTCGGCAACAAGGACAAGGCTTCGAGTGAGTAATCATAGCACGTGATCACCATTACTCACGTTCATCGGCAACAAGGAGAAGGCTTACCCGTGGGAATCAAAATCTTTCCTCCTTCTTTCAAACGCCCATGTCGGACGGCTGAACGTATGCCAAGCCAGGTAAGACTGGATGGATAAGTAAATAGATATATAGAACTTTCGAAAAAATATGACAGATGCGCTAGACGACGTGAACAATGTCCAAAGGACTTTAATAAGATGCCTGTAAATTTTTCGTTGAAAAAAAAAAAAAAAAAAAAAAAAAAGTTAATAATTCAGAGCTAATTCGACGTATTACAGGGTCATCCATTATAATGGTTTAGTTATACATGCTATATCTATCTGGTCTATCATGGCCATTCATGGAAACAGCGTCTCATGCATGGACTTTTCTATATGATCTGTAAAGCCTTATCTGAATGTGTCATGTTTAAACGGTAGTAATTCTGGGGTCTCCTGCAAAGGATATATTACTATTGAGCTGTTTTTACAAAATCATGGATAATTGACTTTATACTACACAGTGACTGACCCAAATTCAGGTCACTCCATTATGGGCTGTATGCACATGTAACCCAATTCTACAAGACCTCGGACATGTGGCACAGGACTTTTGCCTTTTGCTGATGTACCTCTGCACTGCCACGCAATATCATCTCCTCACTCAGTACCTCTCTGGACGCTCCCCCCCCTCGCGCCCATTCTTATCTTCGTCATTCCTCTCCGGATAGTCCATTTTGGACGTCCAAATTGCATCTCAAACTGGTGCTTCAGCATCCCGGCTTTAGCACCTATTTCCTTGCGCAATGCATTTTGCCCTGTTTGTTCCGTCACACGCACCACCTCAGTCCCTCCTGAAGGCCATGCCCCGTGCGGAGCCGGTACTCCCACTCTCCAATTGTCTGCTTCCGTGGCCTCCGTCCTTCTTTCTCCCTCTCACCCTTGTCTCCATTTGCAAGAGTCGTTGTCAAATGTGGTTCCAGCTGCGGTATATTCGGAGCAGGAAATGCGGGCTTTGACGAGCGAAGATTGGAGCGGTGTGCATGTTGTCATCGGAATACAGGAATACGGGAGAAGGGCTACGCAAATGACGGTGACAATGAGGACACAGGAGATAGAAGGGAGGGGAAAGTGCACACACAATACAGTGTACTATGCACTCCGGGTGTGCTGGTCTATCCACCGACTGGTCGTCCCTATACTCACTGCCCTGCTCCAATTTCCTACACATTGTCCCCGCCTGTTTTTCCATCATCGAAGTGGTACATCACCGCTTCCGTCACATCCCTCAGGCTCATTCCCCTCGGCTGAGTCCCGTGTGGTTTCATCGACCGCTCCAGCTTGCCAGTCTCAATTTTTATGTCTAGTTCTGGCGGCTAGGCGATATTTAATTGCCTACACCTATCGTTTCGGCCTGTCAGCCTCCTCGACGCATACCCATTTGTTGACTTTGATTGTAGATGAAAAAGTATAGATTAACATGTGATTGGTGACAAACAAATGGTCAGCATGAGTATTTAAATGAGAACATGCCCAAATGGAGCTATCACCCAAATGGAGCTATGGCGAAGCAGGACTTTCGGATACAGAGACCTAACCTATAGGTTCGGCAATTACTATTACCATCAAAAGTGTCTAAACAGGTGCGACGGCCGTTTACCTCAGTATTAAAAATCACCTGTCACTCCATTGAATTCTCTCTTGTTATGGTAGTCGAAGTCGCCGCTGAAGTCGCCGTTGAAGGGTCTGTGACAGTTCCTATTTCGGATATGTCTGAAACAGACTAAAAGCAAAGGCCGAAATGTTTATTATGACATTCTATTCTAAAGCTGTGGAACCAGTGCAGGACTAGCCCTAAATTGGTATAGTTTGTAGTTACCTTTTTGGGATCACTCAGAATGTATATAAGGAGGACAAAAACAAGTGAAAAGGACAAGCAGTGGATTGCCCCCTTCTCGCTACCAGTGTTAAGGACTTTCTATTTGGCTTCGGTGCAGTTGTAACAGTCCAGTTGGTGTTTGGTGTCAGTCTCAGAACAGTTCGGTGTTTACCTATAGCTTTTGTTTTGTGTTTTGATTTTGTGTTTGTTTTGGTGTTTTTTGAACTTGGTATATTTTGGTTATTGGGAACTTGTGTTCTCGAAACAACTCTACAACTACTACACACACCCCTCTGCTACTTTTAAGTATAAAATTCTAAGTCCACCTGTTTTGCCCCTTCGACCTTAGTGTCTTTGGGTGTTTTGGTGTTTGTCTTTTCTTTCATCACTACACTCAGCACATCAGAGTATGAGGGTATGGGGCACATAGTGCCCCATACATCAAACTCGGGTTGGCTTCCATACATTTTTGTATGGACTGTATGGGACCGAGTTGATGGAGGTTGAGCTCAGGACAATGATATAGTCAAAATTGACTTGCTATAACCAATGGTTGGTCATATATAATATTTTGCTATAACAGTTGACATTATAATTTTTGGCTTGCTGCAGATAGTTACGACACATGTCACCTGAATAGGATTCATTGAGTTGCCTCGTGCAACGCCGCCGTCAGCGCGCCCTTACATTTCCTGGTTTCTCAATCGGGTTGGATCTGAAATCAATTGGGCAGACCGGACCGCGCTTTCCAAGAATCCCAACCGGCCGGCTATTGCCGAAATGATATCCTCAGGCTCCCCGCTTCACGCGCCTTGCAATACCGTACCACGGCATTGGCCCTTCTGTATTGTGTAACACTAGTGGTAGTATGATGATTGAATGTTACCAATAATGTGTAGATAGTTACAATATCGAATCTGCTAATAGAATGCGTGAAAAATCACGGTTACACTTACAATGGTCTGACCATATCAATCCGGACAATTGGCGCGTCTACGACGCGTCAAATCTCATTTAATGTACTGATACAATTCATATTTCTACTTGAAAAATCTAAGAGAAAGTGAAGACGCGTTATATAGAGGATGGGAGCGATCCCATGTGACGGTCTGACCTTTTCAATCAGATTAGTTTGCGCCGCAATGGTGCGTCCATGATGCTTATAATAATGTACTGAATTAATGTGATATTCATACTTGAACCTCTCCAAAAAAAACAAACAAACCATGTTCAATTTCAGAAGTAGTACCGTGGTAATGGTTTAACGGTTTCTTTAGATTCCTGCTTTACCTCTTTACCTGAGCGACACATTGGTGATGCATACCGCTCATTAAGTATATCATTCATCTTTCTGACTTGATTCCAGTTATAAGTATCATACGCAACAATGAACATTGCCCCAATTTATCACTTGGCATACTGACTTCAATGCAAGTTGTAGTAGTAGTACTACTAAGACGACGGCGGAAACACATATCCATGTGGTCTGACCTTTTCAATCAGGTCCATTTTGTTTTTCAAGATCAACGAAATGAGTACTGTTATGAACAGTGCTCACTATTTTTCTCAGCCATAATGCCATGGCCCATCGGCGAAAATATCGAGTTTTGCGGCCAAATAGGATGGGCGCTAATGGGCGCTAATAGAGTTGATCGATTTGCAAGTGGAATTATTTAGTCGCCTCCAGCTTCAATTTTTTGTGCAACACTCTGGAAAAAGTCTATGAGCATATAATGGTGCTGTGCCAAATGGAGAGCTCGTCAATATTGATGGAAAGGTGGTAATATGATACCAAGTACCCCCGGCGGGCAGTCCGGGGCACGCGGTACGCGGTACGCCATTATGTGGCGGATTTCCAATTTACTGACTCCTGAGTGTGGGTGTGGGTGTGGGTGAGCTTAAAAAAGGTAGTGTTTATTTAGTCCAATACGACATGGAGCAAAAGAGACAGCCAACGCAATGCCAAATCAAAAATTCAGTATTTGCGGCGCGCGGTCAGGAAAGCATAAATTTTATCAATTACTATTGAGCTACACAGTGCCGGACAATGTCGTTGGATTTGCGGATTTTGATGCAGGCTTGCCATGTACCAAGAGCTGTGATCGTACCGCTACTACCGACTCGCGGTCAATGATTAGATCAGAGAGATAAAACGGCTGGATTACTGAATCGAAGCGTAGCGGCAATCATCGGCGATACTCGAGATCTGATCAGTCTCAAAGAGGCAATGCCATCTTTGATTGATTTGATCATTGACGAAAAGGGAATGGTCGTCGGGCTGAACGTCGGTTTGCCTTACGGTAGCCAAGGGGTGGGAACATGCGCTTGGTGCATATATGGTAACTGGTGTACTATTACTAGCAGTGAGTTCATAATTATTACCTGCTATATCAGTTGGATTCTCAATAATCTTAAACTCCAAATAACAATTCATTTTGATTATAGCATTGTCAGTAGTTGGGAGGTTGATGCGGACTTGGCGCAAAATAAAAAATCAAACCAGGCTGCGGGATGGGGTTGGAACGTCGGCATTGAAACTGTACAGTTATAAAACCACGGTCACCTGATGTATCAGTGGTTTTTTAATTCGCCTAGAGTGCATCGTCTCCCAGTCAACTCCTTGTCGCTCACCGCTACTATCTCATCTCTATTCCCTAGACTGGTGTTTATATTGCAGGAGGATGATTGAGAGGGAAGAACAAGTGGCCTGAGGTGTATTGATGTGCAGGTTTAGGTCAGGTCAGAGACCCAGGGTTTGGGTCAGGTGATATGACTGGAGTCAAAAACTAGTTTAAAGCAGGCTATAATGCCAGTAATTATGATTCTTTCAGGAAAAATATCCTGCATACCCAAAGTGGTATCAGGTGACATAAATGTTTCATTGAAAGAATATGACTTTGTAGTAAAAATATTGAAATGCTAAAAATTGCACTTCTTAGAATGGCTAGGAAAAGAAGTCCTAAGTTTAAAGTCAAAAAGTGTTGAGCTACTAGATCAGCCCAGGGCATTCTCAAATAATATGAGTAGTTCTCAAGGCCAAAGTTCTCATTTTCAATCCAGAAATGGAAGAGATATCATCTGTTGATTTTGTGGTGAAGCTGGTGATATGACTGAAGTCATTCTATACCTTTTTCGAGCTGGAAGGAAAGCACACCCTGGCCCAACCAGGAGTAAGTAAACACCCATAATTAGAGCAGAATATGAAATTCAGAAGGTCCTACCTGCTGAAGCAGTGGCAGATTAAGCGAGGTTGATATTTGTGAGGATGTTCAACTTGTTGCTTTTTTTCATCAGTGTAATAGTGGAACGAAGTAGTCGCCCCTCAGGGATCACTGATCAGAATGTCCTTGATTAGGACATCCCTCCTCAGGATATCCCTACTCAGGACATCCCTGCTCAGGACATCCCAATTTCCTACTCAGAATTAGGGTTCCGCACCGTAACCGTATTGTACAGCTTACGGTACAGCCGTATGGCGACCCGTACCATCCCGTATCATGTTTTGGAGCAAAAACATACAGTACGGGTTGGCATCAGGCAGTACGGATGACGGCCGTCTACAGATTCATACGGGCCGTATTTATCTGGCCAAATATACATGCCACTCGCACTTGGCCGACCCGGCCCAATGACACAAACGACCAACGGAGGACGTCACTTGTCTTCAATATCATCCTCAATCCTTTGGTCATTGCCGGTTTTTTATGTCCGAAATCTATTAAATCTGTTACATCATGACCATTTTTTTTTCATTGGCTTTTTAAAAGTTATAGGCAGCACCTTGAGATCAAGACCAAGTCATTTCTGGAGGCTTGAACAGAGCTGAGAGTATGGTTTGCTCAGGATGGCTCTTGTTTTTTGTTTCAAGTTTTTTTTTCATATTGCAAAAAAAATACGGCCGTAAATGCCGTAAATGTACCGTATTTCTGCCGTACCGTCCCGTATAGCCTTTCAAAATAATTTTACAGTACAGCTCGGCACGGTGATATACCGTAAATTGCCGTAAATCTTACGGCCGTACCCGTACCATCAGCAAGTTCACACATGTATGAGCGGTATGACGGGCATAATCATATGCCCGTTATACCAGATCATACATCAAATATACCCTGTTAGGGCCCCGACTCATCATACTGCGGCATACCAGCTAGCATACCGCCATCATACAATGATCATACGAGTGACTTCAGATTCAGCATACATTCCTCACACATCAAATACGGACTACTAAGCGTGTCCTCAAGAGTGTTTACCTTTGAGTCCATTGCTCCTTTTTGTAAATGCACAATGGCAGCAATAAGGAACTTGCCACCCATGTTTAAAAAGAGTCTGATTAGAACTACAGCATGCTCGCTGTAGTCTGTATGGATTGGAGGACTTGACGATTTTTTTCAAAGGTAATTGTGCGGCGGCCTCCGGCAGAGCGTGGGAAAATACTATACAGTTGCCATCCCGTGACTTTATCAAACGCGACACGTCGCAGCTTTTTTTCCACCGCACTTTGCCCCTTTTACCCTCCCTCAGCTTTCTTTCTCAACAGGTGGCATGCTACAGACTGTACGTTTCGGTGTGCGTATTTCTTATCTTTATTTCTCGCCCATTTCATCATCTTTTTTCTTTTCAGAAACCTTGGGGCCTGGGTGGTTATCTTTGCTTGAAACTTCACTGTGAGTATCCATCTTTTCCGAGATGATTTTTTCAACTTACGTTGTTCTCCATGAAGGAATAGATGCTAGCCCGCCAATAACTTCTCTTCCTATCAGCCTCTGTTCAAGCTTTTCTCCATTCGATATGCCCGTCCCAGTGTAAACTCTATCCTAATGGTCCGTTGCTCCTCTGTTCTTTATTTGAGCTTCTGCTAATTCCTCATAATTTCTAGTTTTTTGTTCACCGATTTATGTCTGGGATTGGGTGGGGAAGGAGGAAGGCTGCGAGAGGTGAGGGAGGGCTCTGTATACTTGCTGTACCATAGTTATGTTGTATTCTAGTACGTAGCTTTTTTAATCCAAATTCAAGTGTTTCCGATCTTTTTTTTTGCATGCAATTTGAGCAAACAAGCATTATTTATTCGGTATGATTTGGTTATAAAGCTTGTATGACCTGTGTGTAAAGCGCATATGAGAGGCTTATGTAGAATGTATGTAGGACGTATGAAAGGGTATGTTGAGCTTTTTTCAGCCCGTCATACATGTCAAGAAGTGTACAAAGGACTTAGATTTATTTTCACTTTATCACATGACCGTTCCTCTGACTCCTTACTTACAGATACTTACATCGGTACGACTCCCTTATCTCCATTGTTTCCTCTTCTATTGTCTACCTCTACTCCGATTCGCTGTTATTGTTTGTACATCCCCATGACTTCACCTTCGCTCTCACACTGTCACATACTTACTGCTTTTATTCCACTTCACTCCCGCGCTGTCAACCTTTTGCTCTCACACTATTGTCTTTACACCTTTTCTTGTTCTGACTCGTCCTGACTCGTTCTGACTCTCTTATTGTTCCAATACGTATATAAGCCCAGTACCTACCACCTGGCTCCCCATCTTGACCTCTTTGTCGTTGGGACCAGGTAAGCCTCCGCTGTACTAGATACTTCTTTATATATTAACTTTGTCGTTGGGACCAGTATCTGCTATCTCTGCTTAAGCCTCTGCCCTGTGCCTTGCTCCGCCGTCTTGCACTTCTGATCTGTCACATCATTGCTCCGCACCCCCGTTCCGTCCCGTCAGACCTCTTTGTGACATTAGGTCAAGATCCCTATTGTTGCGCCGACCGCCTACTGCCTAGGCCGTCCCCGCACAAACCGCTGCCATCACGTCTACCCCCGAGTTTGACTGCTCCGAGTGCCTCCACGGTTTTGACTCCCGTGACCACGCCCTTGTCCATTTCCGAGAAACCGAAAATCGCTGGATTGACTGTAGCCGCCAGCCTTGCCCTAACGCCTCCACCGATCGAACCGCTCCAGAAGTACTCCGACTAGGAAACTTTCGAGTTTTTCCCATTGGAGTAGACAAACCGCCGCCATCTCAGCCTAAGCCTACCCCGGCCCCCACGAAACTGGACGATCCGCTCTTCACATACAAACCCATTGATCTAGACGAACCCATTCCTCTAGACAAACCCATTGATCTAGACGACATGCCTGCCCAACCAGGAAGTTCCTCCGCTCCCCCGCCCCCTATGACAACCGAACAAATCATCCACGCCTTAGTAGAACAGGTTGCCAACCTGACTGCCGCAGTATCCGGCCGAGCTGCTGCAAAATCTAGCATGAACAAACCGGACCTTTTCAAAGGTCAAAGCAGTACGGAAGCCCGACGCTTCCTTGCGCAATTCTTAGCCTGGGCCTCAGAGCAGCCGGACTTAAAGAACAATCACAGTAAAACCATCAAGTCGGCCTTAGGTTTCCTCACAGATAAAGCGGCAGACTGGGCTACCCCCTACCTGAACGAATACAATAACGGAAGGGTACCCTTCGCCGGACTTTGGCCAAACTTTGTAGCGGCATTCAAACTCCGTTTCGAATCAGTCGATCCAGAGATGGAAGCCCGGGCTGCCATGGAGACCATTCACCAAGGAAAGGGCCAGAGTGCGGCAGAGTACCCTCAGCATTTTAAGGACGTTGGAGGCAGAACCGGCTTATCCGACGCTGATCTCTTAGGACGCTTTCAAAGCAGCCTACTCCCGGAAATCCGACGCAACCTGGTCATAGTCAACATTGCCCAAGGCCGAGCCCCCACTCTGGAAGAAGCCATCCGACGTGCCATATCCATCGACGTTTTCCTCCGCGACCCCTCCATGAAGGACAGATCTTCTCAGCGTCCCTCAGCCTTCACCCACACCCCCGCTGACCCCTACGCCATGGAGATTGACGCCAATAGCACCCGCCCCAGCAATGGAAATACCCGAGAGGGTTTCATGGCCCGCATGCGCGGACGGTGCTATGGCTGTGGTTCTCAAAGTCACGAGAAGCGCAACTGCACCCACAAGGAGGCAACCTGCCACTTCTGCGCACGAAAAGGTCATCTGGAATCGGTCTGCCAGGACAAGTTCATGGGTCTGGAGCGCGGACGAGGAAAACGACAACAGCCCCGTTGCCAACAGGTCTCTGCGAATACCGGAGCCCCATTCAGCCTATTCCCAGACGAGCAAGTACAGATTGCATCATCCATGCCGACGCCTCAGGCCGCGCCCTCTCCTGTACCGCCTTCCACTGCCCATCTTGCCGCCCAGATCTCCCAGCTGCAGTCGCTGCTTGACCGTGCCAATGCTATGGCTCCGCCGTCGGATTTTCTGTGAGGGTACCCGACTCCGCCGCAGTGCGAGTACCCCCAGAACGGTTTGCTATGTACCCTACTTCCTCGTATGACTCCATTGCTACATGTAACATATTGACTACGCTGGAAATAAACCCGAGTTCCTCCCACTTCCGCATCCAAGTAAGAGTAAGGGACAAGAACAACGACATAGCAACCGCGGCCATGGTGGACTGTGGAGCCACCGCTCTTTTCATTAACAAAGCATTTGTTAAACAAAACAAAGTACGGACTTTCCCGCTGAAAAACCCCATTGACATCTATAACATCGACGGCACCAACAATCAAGCGGGACAGATCTCCCACTTTGCGCGTCTGGCACTCACAGTGGACAGCCAGGAGTGCTGGACGGACTTCCTTGTCACGGATCTAGGCACCGAAGGGATCATACTGGGTCTGCCTTGGCTTCGTAAAGTCAACCCAAAAGTTGATTGGGAGAAAGGCCGCCTCTCCATTGAACCACAAGTAGAAGCAATACGAGCCACGGAAACGGAGGTAGAACCGACAGCTGAAGAAGAACCCCCGCTTTGCCGGATCCGAGCAAACAGAGCAATCCGTCGCTCCTGGGTCAAAGGGGGTATTCTCCAGAATGCGCAAGAAGAAGTATGGTGCGCCGCAGGGTACACCTACTCACAGCAACTTGCAGAAGAGGCACACAAGGGCGACCCCATCAAAACGTTCGAAGAAATGGTACCCAAACAGTATCAGGACTTCAACAAGGTATTCTCCGAAACAGCGTCAGAACGACTACCAGCTCACAAACCTTGGGACCATGCAATTGATCTGGTACCGGGGGCACCAGAGACGATGCGCACCAAGGTTTATCCAATGTCACCTAACGAGCAGGTAGAGCTAGACCAATTCCTGAGCGAGAATCTACGCAAGGGGTATATTCGCCCGTCCAAATCACCGCTAGCCTCTCCAGTCTTCTTTGTCAAGAAGAAAGACGGCAAGTTACGTTTTGTCCAAGATTACCGCAAGCTCAATCAGTTCACGATCAAAAATCGTTACCCCCTTCCGCTAATTGCCGATATCATCAGTCGCCTCCAGGGAGCCCGGTACTTCACAGTCATGGACGTCCGCTGGGGTTATAACAACATCCGGGTAAAAGAGGGTCATGAATGGAAGGGAGCATTTGTAACAAACCGAGGCCTGTTCGAACCCCTTGTCATGTTCTTTGGACTCACAAATTCCTCAGCAACGTTTCAAGCCCTGATGAACTCAATCTTTACAGACTTGATCGCAGAAGGAAAGGTAGCGGTATACTTGGACGACATCCTCGTATTCACCAAAGATCTTGAAGAGCATCGCAAGGTGGTCCGAGAAGTCTTGGCAAGACTGCAGAAAAACAACCTGTACCTGCGCCCCGAAAAATGCAAGTTTGAACAGAGGCAAATCGAATACCTGGGACTGATAATCCGAGAAGGAGAAGTGAGAATGGACCCGGTTAAGGTATCGGCCGTTCGAGACTGGGCTACTCCCAAAAACCTGCGTGAAGTACGGGGTTTTCTGGGCTTTGCAAACTTCTACCGCAGGTTCATCCGAAAATTCGCTCAGATTGCCCGACCGCTCAATGACCTCACTAAGAAGAACACCAGATTCGACTGGGAAACACGAGAACAGGAAGCCTTCGAAACTCTACGCTCAGCCTTTGTTTCTGCTCCAATCCTAAGCCTGTGGGACCCCAACCGACCCACACGCATTGAAGTAGACGCCTCGGGATTTGCCACAGGAGGCGCCCTCATGCAGAAACAAGACGACGGTCTCTGGCATCCAGTTGCGTTCCGTTCCTCCTCCATGCTACCTGCTGAAAGAAACTACGAGATCTACGACCGAGAGATGCTAGCAATCACTGAAGCCCTGAAAGACTGGAGGAGTTTCTTGGAAGGAGCACCGGAACCATTTGAAATCGTCACCGACCACTCAAACCTCAAATTCTGGGGCACGGCACAAAACCTCAGCAGACGACAAGCACGATGGGCCCTCTGGCTCTCGAGGTTTGACTTTCATATGATCCACCAGTCCGGAAAATCAAACACCCAGGCTGACGCCCTCTCTCGTATGTCACAGCATCAGATCTCAGACGAAGACGATAACCGAGAGCAAATTGTCCTTAAACCCGAACATTTCATTCGCGCCGCTCGCACAATTCTCGTCAACCCCCTGGAAGATCTGATTCGACAGGCATCTCAGAAAGAAGCCGAGGTACTGGAGGGCCTGGAAAAGCTGAGGAAGAACGGTTTGCAACGACTTGCAAACGGCTTAGCAGACTGGGAAGAAGACAAAGGGCTGATCTACCACCGCGGACGTTTGTATGTACCCCCAGACAAGGACCTCCGAACCGAAGTACTTCGACAGTGCCACGATCAACCAACCGCAGGACACCCCGGCCTTCACAATACCCTGGACTTAGTCAGCACCCACTTCTGGTGGCCAACACTACGCTCCTTCGTGGAAAAATACGTGGAAGGTTGTGAAATCTGTGCCCGAAAGAAAACACTCCGTCACCCCCATGCCATTACAGAACCCCTCGACGTCCCGAACGGCCTATGGGAGGAGGTTGGTGTCGACCTCATCACCCAACTCCCTCAGTCAAACGGATTTGACGCCATTCTTGTCTGCACCGACCTCTTTGGAAAACAGATCCATGCCATCCCTTGCACCACCAACATCACTGCTGAAGGAGTTGCCGACCTCTACTATCGCGAAATTTTCCGCCTTCATGGCCTCCCCCTCCGATTCGTCTCCGATCGAGGCCCCCAGTTCTCTGCAAAACTGATGCGCACCCTACTCTCCCGTCTCGGCATCAAATCAAACATGACCTCCGGCTACCACCCACAAGCGAATGGCCAGACGGAACGTGCAAATCAGGAAGTCGAAAAATATCTCCGCCTCTACGTAGACCGACGACAGGACGATTGGGCCGAACACCTCCCGATGGCGGAATTTGTCATTAACTCTCGTACCCACTCCGCAATCGGCATCTCCCCCTTTGAGCTCACCTACGGCTACCAACCTCTGTTCAACATCCCTGTCGGTCGCCGTAGTGGCATTCCCGGGGTGGACGACCATATCCAGATACTGCGGGAAGCACGCCAGGACGCCGGAGCAGCTCTCCACTTAGGAAAGCGGAAGCAGAAGGAACAGTTTGATAGGGGAAAACGAAAAGCCCACCAGTTCAAGGTCGGAGGACGAGTATGGCTCAGCGCAGAAGACATCAACCTCCAGCTATCCAGCGAGAAATTAGGCGACCGACAACTCGGCCCCTTTGAAATCCTGGAAAAACTAGGCCCCCTCGATTACCGACTCGATCTACCCCTGTCACTAGATCGCCTCCACAATGTATTCCATGTCAACAAACTCTATCCCTGGAAAGGCAACGAGGTAAACGGTGAAATACCAGCACCCCCGGAACCAATCTACCTTGAAGAAGAAGATGAACCAGAGTACGAGGTCGAAAACATCCTGGACAGCCGTATTCGGTGGAAAAGGCTTGAGTACCTTGTGAAATGGAAGGGGTACGACGCAGGTAACAACTCATGGGAACCGGCAGCAAACCTAGAACACGCACCAAAGATGGTCCGGAACTTCCACAAGAAGCACCCGAAGGCGCCGTGGCTACAATCATCGAGGACGATGGTGCATAAGGAGGGGGGTAATGTCAAGAAGTGTACAAAGGACTTAGATTTATTTTCACTTTATCACATGACCGTTCCTCTGACTCCTTACTTACAGATACTTACATCGGTACGACTCCCTTATCTCCATTGTTTCCTCTTCTATTGTCTACCTCTACTCCGATTCGCTGTTATTGTTTGTACATCCCCATGACTTCACCTTCGCTCTCACACTGTCACATACTTACTGCTTTTATTCCACTTCACTCCCGCGCTGTCAACCTTTTGCTCTCACACTATTGTCTTTACACCTTTTCTTGTTCTGACTCGTCCTGACTCGTTCTGACTCTCTTATTGTTCCAATATGTATATAAGCCCAGTACCTACCACCTGGCTCCCCATCTTGACCTCTTTGTCGTTGGGACCAGGTAAGCCTCCGCTGTACTAGATACTTCTTTATATATTAACTTTGTCGTTGGGACCAGTATCTGCTATCTCTGCTTAAGCCTCTGCCCTGCTGCCTTGCTCCGCCGTCTTGCACTTCTGATCTGTCACATCATTGCTCCGCACCCCCGTTCCGTCCCGTCAGACCTCTTTGTGACAATACATATATGTGATTGATGTATGACGGGGCATAACATTCACGCATGTCCCCTTTGACATACGGGCTCCGGGGCGTATGATCAGGTGTGATGCGCGTGTCGGCATACCGATCATACATGTGCGAACTTGCTGATGACTATGAACTCCCCAACATCTCTCATCATCATCATTTCTTTCGGATGTGCTTTGTCACTGCAGGGAATGACCAGGTGAGCCTAACTTGACACATCTTTATCTCGTTCATTTCTGACCTAAATTTCTTCTAAATAAGCTATTCTTCTGTGTATACTAGAAGCTCTCGATTAACACCCCACCATCTTTCCTTTGGATGATGTGCTTTGTCACTGCAGGGAATGACCAAGTAAGCCCTGATGACCTAAGTTGTCTCACCTATATCTAACCAAAATTTTGTCAAGCATTTCCCGCCTTAGTAGAGGCTTCTCTCAATACTCTAGGGCCCCTAGCTTTCCCCTCTGATTTTTGCAAATAGTAGATGTATGGGGTACTATGTAGATATTAAAACTAGTATCTTATTGTTGTACATATGTCGAAATTGTAGCATGCCTTGAGTAGGGAAATCCTGTGTAGGGACATTCTGAGTAGGGATCCGCACCGTACTGTATACGGGTCAGTAAACTCATGACATTTGTCTTAAGATTGAAAACACCCTGAAACAGCTGATGCAGAACATCTGGGGCTATGCACCTGTGAATATCCGTTAATGGAAATCCCACCCAGAATGGTTCATAATCGCCGCCAGCAACATCGTCCTCCATAGTCTGCTTGTGGGCGGCTTTCCCTCCTTTTCCTCTAATTCTCATCTCTTCCCACACATTGTCGATGATCTGGTGTGTCCATGCTTGTGTCCTCGGTAAAGATGCAGAAGGGATTTCAAGTTCCCAGGCAGATACCCGGCACTTCGGGCATGTACCATACTTGGTGCAAGTAACAAGGCATTGCTTGGGGTAGTCGGCAACAGTGTAGGTGGCTAGCAGAGGGTAAACTCTCCATACAGCCCCATCTCCACCGACCATCTCCACGCCTTTACCACCAGGATCACCGGCCATTTTCAACGGGTCTAAAACCATCGTCATGGAGCAGTGAAATAGCTCATAATTCCGGAGTTTGAGTACTGTTTTTGATAAACCATTTTTGGCCGGCTTGTCAACAGAGAGATATGCTAAAAGTACACAAGCTCTAGCACCTGGTTTGCGCCGCAGTCCTTTTGGGATATTCCCCAGGGTCAGATAGACTGGGTAGGCTGCTTTACTTCCACTGAAGTTGGTCAATTGAGTCTTGTCTGATGCAATAATGACCGGTGCAATGGTGCCTCCAACTGGAATTTTGTGCTGAAGTTTTCAAGTTAGCTAAACGGAAGTAGGTTCACGGTAGACTGACCTGAGCCGCATTCCAAAACCCGCCGGTCCACATTTCACTAACCATTCGCTCATCCTCGGTCTGATTGGCATTGCAAAACATCTTTGACGGTCTGTAAACCAGTTCATTGGCAAAGGCAGGGTCTCCCCAAAGTGCGTTGATAGCAGCAATGGGGTCTCGGTGTCGAACTAAGAAATATTCATCCGGACGGTCTTTGAAAGACAGTCTCTTCGTGTACCACTGACCGCAATGGACGTGCCGCACTCAAAGCCTGAAATCCTTGCTTGCTATCATTGATGGTGGCCAGAACGCAGTCACGCCGCTCAGCACCGTACCAGGAGGGAGTGGATCGTATTCGCTCTTTCTTCATTCCCCGAGTTCCAGATTGATCACTTGGAGCATAGAAACCAGCAACGGCTGAGTGATAGACATTGATCTTGGATGGGATGAGCGGAAGTTCAGTGTCAGAGTCGTTGGAGTGGGACATGGATGAAGCGGAGTCAGCGGAGAGGCTGTCAAGCTGATCACGCAGAAACTCCCACGTGAGTTGCTCGAGATGCGGCTGGTTAATATGAAGACCAAGTTCTGTAAGTGTTCGCGTTTACTTCGGATTCCAAAAAAAGTATACTATAGTAGCGCACCTCGTGTTTTAGCTAGTTTCATATCTGCCATTGCGCGTCACCTATATCCGCAACCTGATATATCAGAAGAGGGAAATTTGCAGTAGTGCTGATATATCAGCCCCGCAATATTCCCCGGCCCAATCTCAGGCTAAACACGTAGCTAAAACTCCCTAAAGCTATGATAAAACAAAATGCCAATAGCTTGGTTTGAACCCGAGACCTTTGGCCAAAAAATATTACTTAAGCAAAAGTCGCACATCTTAACCAATACACCAAGATGAGAATTATCATTCTCTAACTTAACTACATTATATACCTACCAACCGTCTTGAAAATGTCTCGGTAGTGCTGGAACGTTTCGAGGGAAAGTTGAATAGCGCGAAGACTTGATTCATCAATGTCGGGTTGCCGAACCAAATAGCAGAATTCCATGAACAAAGACAGACATTTCATCATTTCGTCAGGAAGATAGTCCGCAACAGCTGGAAGGAAAATCTGACAAGTAGTGTTACAGCAGTCAGAGGACTGAGACCAACATCTCTCACCTTCATTAAAGCTTTAGAGTCATTGCCAGTCCACTGCTTGAACCGACGTCCATGGGGGAAGCGTCGCAGACCCGGGAAAGCGGGAATGGCGGCAAGCCTGTCAAAGAGTAAAAACATTAATTAGATTCAAGAGTACACGCACCGTCGGTCAATGTCATCTATCATTTCATTTGCACGGGCCTCTCCATGCTCCCCAATCAGATAATCGAATGACCATTCAACAAGCATGTCTTTGAAGCACCCTTTGATTATCTGATGCAGGAGGTCGACTGATAACATCTCGTGAATATCCGCCCAAGGAAACTGCTCAGTAAAAGGCTGCATCCCATTAGCGCTACTACAAAAGTATATAGTAAATTCGGACTCACCGTAACATGCTCGTCAATTCCATAATTCTCCCATAGTGTTTGACCTTCTCCTCCATACTGCTCTCGCAGTAGCTGATCCAACATGTGTGTTGGGCGATGAGAAGCCGGACCATCCAAGGCCAAATGTTTAGCACCACATCTGAGAGTCAACTGTTAGCGTAGAATGTATATTGGATAAAGACAACATACTGCCCACACCATCCTTGCACTATACCTGTGAGATACACTTGTTCTGGGTAATCCGCTATGAATGCAGCCAACTCGTATATAGCGCGCCGAAAATGCCCGTTGGGACACCATCAAATAACCATCCTAGTCATTTCCGGTTGAAGCAAGCAAAGTATGGCGGCAATTGATTGATGGTAGAGCTGCTTCTTGAAGATACGGAATTGATTATCTTTATCATACTTGCGATCCGCTGGGATACAATTAAAATCAGAACTCGAAAGAATGGGACTCGGGGGGCGCACCTTTGGGTATTGCCAAAAAGCCAATTGGAATCACACTGCCATTGCGATGAGATCGACGAGCTTTGTTTGTGAGATTTCCAATTGTGAGATAAAGGGGATGATATTCAACATGACCTGTTGCGACAGAAACAGTGGTCTTATCGGCACTAGCATGGCTCCTGCTACGCTCGCATTGTCATCGGCTTCATCGTGTATCTGAGTCTGTTTTTCCGCCGTGAACGTCATTACTGAATAAATTTTGAATGACAATTGTACACACCGCATGTCTCCACGCAAAGTTCCCAGACATGAAATCGGCCCACTGTCTGTTTCCCGACCCATCGAGATGAATATATGGCACAACATCGAAATCGTCTTTATACTCTGGGTTGGAGAGTATATTTGCGATGACTGTACTGGGATCTCGATACCAGACCTGATAGGATACCTTTTTCCATTGTGGTGCGTCCAACAGAAGTGAGTCGTCGACCATGGTCTGCATGCAGTTCCATACAGCACTGCCGTCCTCTATATTGTCAACTAGATTGTACATCTCCTTGTAATTGTTGAACGGTCCATCCGAATAGCTCTCCTGCTCCAACTTCGAGTTAGTTGAACGCTGCCGTTCATAGCAGGACCATATATTGAGCAGCTCATCTATGTTCCCCTGTGACATCTCCACCTTCTTGAAGAGAAGATTGGCAAGCCTAAATTGGGCCTCTCCTTCGAATGGCGTCCATGGGTTTTCAGGAGCATTGTGGACAGAGGAGTTCCAGAAGGGATTCGGAAGTTGCCATTCTCGTCACAAATTGCCCCTGTAAGGTGCGGGTGTTGGTCTTTTGGCACTGGATGGGGAGAGGGTGGTCGAGGACAGTGAGGAATACTAGGCTGGGAAGATGGAGACAGCGGAGAAGGTATTTGAAGAGAAGGCAGGCAGGTATCGTCATCGGCGTCTGATGCCAAAGGAGGTTTTTGTCCAGCGTGACTCCAATTGACATGTCTTGTCAGGTCTCCGTTTCGCAAGAATGTTCAAATACATGTTGGAAATGGGCATATCAACTTGGTCATGGACCCCTTGTACTAGAACCACCATCATGTGAGTTCGACGGCCGGCCTTTCAGTGGCCAAGGGGACCAGTAACCGCAATTGCGGTGAAGCTAACAGGTCGTGCAGCATACAGAAGGTACACAAGGCACCTCACTGTAGCAGCAATGCTCTGCTGAAGCAGAGAAGAGCCTACGATAAGCTCACCGAGTAGGACGGTCTACTACACTAGTCCCATTAGCCGCTGAGATGTGCTAAAAAGCTTCAATAAAGAGGGGTCTTTTTTTTGAAACTGGACAATAATTCTAAGGACAGAACAAATAAGAGACACACGAGATTGTCTCGCCCACGGCAACGACGTCGAAACCAATGCCAATGCAGATGGCTCAGCCCAGTGCTCGACGACAGCACAGTTGAACACGTGACTGACCTCGTGTACCCTTTGTCAACGGCCACAAACCACAAACGACAGAAGAACAAAGGGCTGAGTCTCCAGCTACATCAATTCCATACAAAGGGCGAGTGGACAGCATATAAAAGGAAACCGGGATGAGCGACTCTACCTTATTCCTCACGCTCATCCCTTTATGTCCAACACCGAACCCGCTTCGAAAAAGCAGAGGTTAGAAATTGCAGCAGCCACGGATAGAGCGACTACGCCAGATGTTACGGTATGAACAAAAATTTTAAAAATTGCCAGATGTTGCTGAGGATAGCCATAGGAGGAGAACTCCTTGACACACAAGAACGACAGTACCAACCAAATTCCCGACGAGGATATCATCGACGAACGAGATTCTCGGCCCCAAGTCCCGCTCCCAAAACGCATTATGCCTGCGTATACCCTCCCTGACCCACTCGAGCACTCCAAAACCCCCTCCCACGACAATGTATTCCCCCACGGCAAGCGAAACAAAGCTGGTAATGCACCAGCAGTAATGCCTTCTGGCTACTCAGTTCCTTTCACCGATGAAGACTACGAGGTGCCGGTAATACCGAAGGGACGCCTCCTTGACAACGTCCACCATGAGCAACGAGCGCTCATAAACGACAATCCTGACGACTTCATTGCCATCCTCCCCTTTGGGGGTGGTCAAGGATGGGCCGACGCCTACCCCAATGCAGCCACCGCGATCTGCGCTTTCATTGATGGAATCGACCTTGAAGGGAAGGGGTCGTGGGACCTTGTACCAGCGAAGGCCGCAAAGGTCAAGAAGGACTTCTGGGCGGCGCCATGGGCCTTCTTTCTTACGGGACACTCAACCGATCTCCGCAATTTTCTCCTCTATCAAGCCATCTTTCCCCTTCATGAGCCAGGAGCCAGCTTCATTGCCCTTCCCCTCAACGACGATTCCAGTTGGTTCTGGCTAAAGCTGACTGGCGATGGAGTATCCGAAGGGAAGGCGGAGAAAAAACTTGACGCCTTGGCAGCGTTGAAAGGAAAAATCTGGAGTAACAAAGAAGTCTTGAAGGTTGTCAGAGCCCATCAGTCTAAAGAACCCCAGTCCGAGCTCGCGACGAATGCCACCTCCCCCCAGCACGCCGTCGTTAACCTAACGAAATCCTTCCGCATCATCTACAACCCCCCCGACACCCACAGGGGTGACAATGAACACCGCTACATAGTGCTAGGGAGGCCCATGTCCCAGGATAGAACAGAGCAAGCCGGGGTGAAGACGGCGGTGCAGGGCATTAAGCCGTTCTGCTCGAAGGGGGGACAGTTCTTCCAAATTAATAGAGACAGCTCTGGATGCGTGTGGTGCAAGAGCGACCTCCATCCCAGTCAGGATTGCCCCTACCCCGAGGTCGGCGAAGGATGGTGCGGGCCGTCCAAAGAAGAACTCGAGAGACTGGCGCAGAGGGCCAAAAGCTGGAAGGGCCCCAAGGCTGAGGAGGGCCAATACAGGACTGGGGGTAAGACCCCGGAACGCCCTCGCGGGAGAGGGGGACGGCCAACTCGTCGGGGAGGAATGCGTGGGACAAATCCTGATCGACGAGGTCGAGGTCGAGGTCGTGGACAGAGCCGAGGACCAGGCTTTGATGACTGGCGAGACGGAGCGGCAGCACCGTCCTACTGGGAAACCTCTCATGCTTCCAGTAGTGGATCGGGTTGGGATTAAGAATAATGGCCAGTCCCAAATCCACTACACCTCACGCCTCGCAACTGTACTATATGTGTCTATCGCCATAGATCCCCATCGAGGGCTGTTTTCTATACTCCCACAATATATTCCATGCTTCCCCTACGTGAACGCGGGACAAATTACATTAGAAAAAATTAATAAGACCATGGGATTTGACTAATAGAGCCAAAAACCATGGTAGCGCTAATACTGCCCAAATATACTGGTACTAACGTAGACAGGAAAGCAGTAGGGCGCTATACAAATTCAACCAAAAAGGTGAGTGGCAGCATCTTCGAAAGGTAATTTTTGTTAGTTGTCGTAAGTAGCAATACCCAAGGTAACATCTGTCACAACGCCGAGATCCCAGGGTTAATGTGCCCGCGGGGGAGCTAACTAGCATTACGAATAATCATAATACAGAAGAACATCAGTGCACCAATCCGCCTCTGGGAGTAGGGAGTAGAAGGACCTACAATGCTCGGGGGGGTAGACGGGCTCAAACAGGTACGCAAACAGGTTATCGGCGAGCATCGGTTGGAGGAGGCCTTGGCATCCCCGTCGGTGTTACCTCCGAAGATGACCGAGCCCAGATCAACGACGGACAGGGGAGTAGCGCAGCTCCGGAGCCAGTTGAAGAAGTGATGAGACACAATTTCACTGGCAATGAAGGAGGCCTGAACACTCACCAAATAGAGTACGAGCAGGAGGAAGAGCAACGTCGCTCTGAATCCAGTACTCAATACCAGCAAGTGGCTGGGAGAGAACGGAATGAGATTCCGAATCTAAACACCTCGACCCAAGTACAGGATGGCCTTGGGGGAGGCTCTCAAGGTGGAGAGCAGGAAAACCCTGAAGGGCCAGGAATTTTACCTCGGCGTAGAGGAAATGATGAACAAGGAAGGGGAATGGAATCTTCTCAAAGGATCCAACCAGGCCAGGACAATCAAGGATATACCTTTCCTGACCAAGCACAACTGGCCCACCCAAATAGAAGAGCTCGGAGAGAGCTAGCTAAGAAGACTAAAAAGAACACCAAAGCCAGCACTACAGTGGTATCTCTCAATCTCAACGGTTATGGGGGGTCTGGCCCATACCACAGAGGAAATAGATGGACAGTGCTCAACAGATTAATGGGAGAAAATAAAATTGGGCTCGCCCTGGTGCAAGAGACGCACATGACGGAGATCAAACGGGCGGAGACAGAACACGTCTTCCGGAAAAGGATGAAAATCTTTGCATCCAATCACCCTACCAATCCTACAGCAGCGGGGGGGGTAGCTGTAGTTATAAATAAAAACCTGCTTCATGCGGAAGATGCAGAGGCCAAGGAAGTAATACCTGGACGAGCACTTTTAGTCAAAGTGAACTGGCATCAAGGCGAGAAGCTTACAGTTCTGGTAGTGTATGCTCCAAACGTAACTAGCTCGGATGGAACCGAGAATGCAGCATTCTGGGGAACAATTAAAGAATTCCTTCAACAACCTGTGAACCACAGATGGAGACCTGACCTAGTAGCGGGGGACTGTAACATGGTTGAGGATGCTATTGATAGGCTACCAATGCGAGAAGACCCCAGAGAAGCAGTTGATAGCCTAGACGGCCTGAAAATGGAGTTAGGACTTAGGGATGGGTGGAGAGACACGTTCCCCGACAGCAAACAATTTACCTTCTCCAGGAACGATAGCCAGTCAAGGCTCGACCGAATTTATGTCACCAACAAAATCCTGCGAACAGCTTGACAGTGGAGAATAACACCAGTAGGGATCAACGGCGTAGACCATGATATGGTGTCAGCGCAGATTGCCCATGAAGATTCACCTAAAACGGGTCGGGGGAGATGGGCCTTAGCAAATCGAACTCTGAAGGATAAGAAATTCAAGGCATATGCGAAAGAGCGTGGCCTAAAAGCAGAACATGAAATAGACTGTCTGACTGAACGGACAGATGACTGTAACCCGCAAAGAATACTAGCAGGATATATAACAGACATTGTTCGGAAGGCAAGAGAAATCGAGAAAAGCAACATCTCAACATACCAACAGGAAGTAGCGAGAATACGAAGGACAATTGCGCAAATGGGTAATGACTCAGAAATAGAAGCAAAAGACCGGACAGCTAAGATCCATAAGCTGAAGAAAGAACTGAAGGCGATGGAATCCAAAGGATATGAGACACGTAAAAGGTTTAGTGCCGCAAAAGATCGCCTAGTTGGAGAGACCATCTGCAAAGAATGGGTCAGTACAAACAGAGAGAGGAAACCGCGTGATATGATTTACGCACTCGCCAAGCCAAATGAAACGGTGGTGGATGGGGGAACTCCAACTCTACCAAGACCGAACTATGAAAAACATTCAAGGAAGATGGCAGAGCTGGCACGAAACTACCATCATGACCTGCAAAACAAAGGACTGGATAAGGATCCAGCAGAGAGAGAAAATGCAATATGTGATGCACTAGAAACGATAGAGGCCAAGCTATCGATTGAACAAAGAGGGGTAGTTGGCAAGGATATATCCTGGGAAGAAGTTAGCTCTGCACTGAAACTGTCCAAGAACGGAAGCTCACCTGGTTTGAACGGACTGACTTATGAGTTCTGGAAATCACAGGCTGATGTCTGTATGAATGACCACAGAACGGAGGGCAAGGAAGCCTTTGATGTGATAAAGTTGCTGACCGCAACGTACTGCGATATCCAAAATCATGGTATCGATGGGACAACCAGGTTCGCAGAAGGTTGGATGTGTCCGATATACAAGAAGGGCGACCGTAATAAAGTTGAGAACTACCGGCCAATAACCCTGCTGAATACCGACTACAAAATCCTTACAAAAGTGCTTGCAATAAGGTTAGCAAAAGTATGCCCAGACATAATCCACCGAGATCAAGCTGGTTTCATGCCTGGTAGACAGATATCAGAGCAAACAAGGTTAATCAGAATGATTGTCGAATATGCAGAGTATGCAGAGCATAACGGGCTGTTGGTAGCCCTGGACCAGGAAAAAGCCTATGACAAAGTTGCCCATGACTACCTTTGGAGAACACTAGAAAAGTTCAACTTCCATGAACGATTTATCCAAACTGTGAAAGGGCTATATGAAAAGGCAGAAACCAAGGTAATGATAAACGGTCACCTGAGCTCCTCATTCCGAATAACAAGGGGAGTGCGTCAAGGAGACCCAATGTCCTGCCTCCTGTTTGATTTGGCAATCGAACCGCTAGCAGCTGCTATACGGAAGTCAGCTCTCAAAGGGATAACTGGGATACCCGGAGTAGAGGAGAAAATAATAGCAAACCTGTTTGCCGATGACACAACAGTCTTTCTAGCAGAAGATGATGACTTCGAAGCACTACAAATCATCCTGGACCATTGGTGTCTAGCATCCACAGCCGCCTTCAATATCGCCAAGACACAAGTTCTCCCAATCGGTGGTGAAGAATACCGACTGAAAATCATTGCAGACAGGAAAGGAGAACCAACGCAGAAGGAAATCCCAGAATATATACACATTGCTGCGGAAGACGAAGCAATAAGGATACTTGGGGCGTGGTATGGGAACAATCTAATGGAAGACACAGCCTGGCCAAACCAACTGGAAAAGATCAATGCAGCGCTCAGCACATGGGAGAAGAGTAACCCTACAATGGACGGAAGAAAGAAAATCGTACAAATGGTCATCGGAGGAATGACACAATATCTAACCCAAGTACAAGGTATGCCCAAAAGCGTGGAGAAGAAGCTGAACAAGAGGATTAGAAGCTTTCTCTGGGCAGAAAAAAGACAAAGCCCCGTCAACTTTGAAACACTCCTGGCAAGTAAAGATGAAGGCGGCCAGGAAGCACTTGATATCCAGGCCCGAAACCTAGCCATTGAAGTAATGTGGCTGAAATCGTATTTCAAACTGACCGACGATAGAGCAATCTGGGGGAAAATAGCAGATGCTATAATGGCGCATCCAAAAGCCACCCCCGCAGCTCATGCAGAACAGAATGTTGATCCAAAGGTTAAGACAAACGTCTTTATGCAATCCTGGAAGACAAAAACTACAGCGCTGCCAGAAACGGTACGAAAACTGATCAACACCGCGAAAGAAGTAGGAATAAAACTAGACGCAATGAATATCTCGCGAGCAATACGACGTGAGAGGCCCATCTGGTATCATAGCGACGCTAAGCCCCGTCTGCGACTGCTGAATAACTCCAGAGCAGCAGGATGTTTACGAGAAATGCATCACCTGAAGACTGTGGGACAGGCGGAGCAGCTGGCACGGGTCCTTGACATGCCAGAACACATCTGGAAATTATACTCAATCTTTAGGCCATTTAAAATAAGTTCTATACTACCCTACTGACTCTAGCATCTCTAGGATCTGTAAAAACTGGAGGGTCTCAGGAGACACCCCATAAATCATACATCACCTAAAGCACTCAAGCTCAAATGAAGGCTGACTTTCAGTCAACTGAAAAGAACACCAAAAAACAATGGAAGGAATTTGGGATATATCAGAGTTCATTTTCCATTAAACTAAAGTAACTTTCAGACGATTGCAGAATTTCCTGCAAAACATTCATGTTTTATCCAAATCATGTCAGTGAACTCCAAAAAGACTAATATTGTCAGTTGAAAGAATCTAGTATTAACTTAAAAGTAATTATATCAGTTTTCAAACAAGCTTCGAGTCCTTTCCAAAGCTGGATAGTTTTATTTTCATGTTCTTTTTAAATCAAATGATATCATTTCCAGAAGAACCATGAGAAATCTCTAGAACCATATCCAAGTATATCTTAAAGCACCCCAAAATCGACTCAAAGCAACCTGAAATCAACCCAAATCACCCTAAAAGCTACTCAAATTACTCCAAAAGCAACCCAAATCACCCTAAAAGCAACTCAAATTACTCCAAATGCAACTCAAAGCATCTTGGAAGCAACTCAAAATCAAATCCAATGGCCTCAAAATTCACCAAAGCAGACAAGCTCACTTTCAAAGCCTTTGGGAGCAGCTTTAATTGTCCCGAAAAGTATAAAAACATGTTTTGTGACACTCAATAATATACTTGGGGACATATACAACATATCTAGCATCACTTCACTAATATGAGTGTATTATAAAAGTAGATATTAAAATACAGAAAATTTCAACAAAAACATTATCAACGAAATTCAGGCAAACTCCTCCTGATTTGGTAACCCAATAAGAGAAACCTGTTCATGTCCATTTTGGACATTGCCAGTGGTTTCGTTATTGTCAGACACTTCAAGCTTATCTTTAGCCTCGCTGTCCATACCGTCTAGCTCGTCCTCATATTCATCATCATATTCTCCATCATCATCATCCTCGCCCTCATCATCGCTGGTTGTCACACCATTTTTCTTTTTTCCCGCAAATCTTTCAAGGAGAGCATAATCATATACTTGAGGCGGGAGAGAGTCGGTACCAACCGTCCTATGAAGAATCAGCATCAGCAAGGGAAAACATAAATAATAAAGACACAAACATCATTTTGCGGAATAATCCTGTTTGCAGCTCATCGCAGTAGCTGGGAGACTTCTGGTTCATTATCCGGAGGGTTTCAAGAATAGCACGATAACTTTACAAAACAATTGAGTACGCAATAAGCCACACAAAGAACAAAAAGGACTGACTGCTTGCCTAAGTTTCTAAGTGTAAAGTTACTTTCGGTTTTTTGTCCAGGCAAGTATTCTCGCAAACCATGTCCAATCTGCAGAACTATCAGCAGAAATCAAGTAAAAACTAGGATCACATACCAATGCAGTGACCATTGCAATGAGCGGGATAGGAATCCGCTGCTGCCCCTCCAAGAAGTCAATGAGGAGCTTATCTTGTTCAGGTTTACCCTCAATAAAATACCCTCGAAGTACAAGCGGGATTAAAGGTGATTTGAATGGCAATCTACCAAACCTACGAGCCTGCCGTATATGAGTATAAAATAAGATTTGAAAAAAAAAATCATACTTTAATGTCGAGGTTGCTAAGATGATACTTGCGGTCCTTCAGAAGCCAGGTCACATCAGCAGCCTGAGAACAGTACAGAATGATTTAAGCACAATACAGATCTTGAAACAATAAGCAAAATACTCAACAATGTTTTCACTGTCGTTCCTGGAAGAAAATCCAAAGAATTGGCCCACTCGAATGCGAACCTGAACCCCCATGCTGTAACGAATGGCAGAGGGGCCATAGTTCATCTAGGAAAAGGCATCTTGAAGCTTCACAAAGAACAAATGTAAAATAAAGAAGAAAACGAACATATTTGACCAACTTAGTTCGTTCCAGTTGATTCTCAGATAATGTATCCAAACTTGCACCCATGTCGTTGCCCACACCTTCCTCTTCCATCTTGTCGACCTGTGCTGAAAACAGATCCCATGCAAAAAAAGAATCAGATGGAAACATGTCAATTACACATGTAGCCATTCTCGCGCATCGCTTGGCAAACTGAGCGAGTACAGGATCTTCAAGGTCTGACAACAGGACCTTTGGCGGCTTCTTCGGAGACGGCCGGCGCGATCGCTGTACTAACGGCGTGATATCCTGGACAACCATCTGCAACAAAGAGTTAAACAGCTGTTTGTATAACGTTTAGTGAATTGTCACCTGGCCACCTTCATCTCCCGGGCCCTCGCCCTCATTCTCATCTTCATCCTCAACACCATCCAACTCCATTTCCAAATTGGGGCCTTCGGAAAGATCTTTCGGATCCATCAGGTTGCGGTTGACTATGTCGTTCAACTTTTTGTTAGCAGAACCTGTAAGAGTTGAGAAGAATGAATATTAAGAGGCTGAACCACCGACCAGCCTGAGGAAAATGACGGAGAAAATCAGCTTCGTCCTTGTCTTCTGTCTTCTCCCTGTCATTAGCACTGGTAAATTCTATATAGCATGAAAAACAGAAATAAGAGCAGGAAGAACAGTACCACTTACCTCCACCTTTTTTCGAGGCTAAAGCTACACATGAATGTCGTCAGGACCAAAAAAAACAAGAGCTATCGTACCAACCAACTAACCTTCATTCTCAGTCGGCTGCGGACTGGGTGCCCTCCCATTCCCCATAATGGTAGCCATAAAGGTACTTGATTCCTTGTCATTGAGTTGAGGAGAATGTTGAGCTTTGGAAGTTCTGGGTGTCACGAGCTCCGTGGCCACAGCTTTCTTTGGTTGAGTTTGGGTTTGAGTTAGCTGCGCATTTTTGGCGGGTCTAGGTTTGGACGATTTTGGCTTGGGCTGAATTTGAGCAGGTTGTGCACGGGTTCTGGCTACTGTCGGCTTTGGAGCTGTAGAAAAGTCACCTATGTTCGTACGGGGTTCATTCTGGGCCTGTGATCGCGTCTGTCTTGCCCCGGGCTGAGGAGCATTCACAGAGCCTCCCTCCACCTTCTGTTTCTTGGTAGTGGCCGGAGTCTGTGCACTGCTCCTCTTCGTCATGGAGGTCCGAATGCAGAAGTACGCTTACGGTAAGTTGAGTTTGAACAGGTGGCACGTGATAACTGAACGAACCCCGCAAAATTTAATAATGGACGGGTAGGATTAGTTCGTTGCTCTGCTTCATAATTTTGGACCGTCACTCGTGGGATGACGAAGGTATCAAAGCTCGTACCTGATTAAAAGTATCGGCAGCTTGTTCGTATGCGGAGAGAAGATTGAATGCAAGCTAAAGGTCTGGACATAATGAGGATTGAGGTATAAAATCAACGACAGGCACTTACGGAATAGATCCTGTAGCCGCGACTAGAGCACGGGTATGTCAACATCCTCAGGATACTATCGGATTGGATGGTTCAGTGCGAGACATGTCTTCACTCGTAACGGGATATGTGTTCAAGCTGTTTTTTTTGGTTTACTTGGACACGGATATAATTAAAATGCATGGCCTGCTCGTATACATGGAATAATACCCAGACTAAGAAACAACAGTTCAAACCCGAAGAGCGTGGTCAGTGAATCCAGCGAAGAGTCTGGCCATCGGCTGACCAGGCAATGGAAGCACATTCAGACAATCATCCATATGCGGGCTTGAGTTGATCAACAATATATCTGCAATTGTGGGTCAGAATGAATTCAAAATGGACAGTCGGACGTGTTACTTACTTGCTCTTGAGGACAGATTTCGACACAAGTGGTAGGGGTTGCTACGAGCCAGTATCGGTTGGGTGAGAAGACGAGGGCGTTGACAATGTCATTGGCCTCAAGGGAGTAGAGGTGCTTGCCCCCGAGGCATGGTGATACCTTTGATACCGTCTTTTCCTCCTGAGGCGGCAAGAGAACCATCGAGTCAGGGAAATAGTGTTGATATAGCCAGCGTGGCCATAATCTATCGACAGAGAGACACCATGGTGAAGAGAACCATCGCGACTATATCAAGTAGGAGCCAATGAAGAAGCACGGTTCATCACTGCTGTTGTTGTCGTCGCCGTCGTGCCGTAAATTCTCCCGAGGCTAGTCGCACCCAACCAGAGGTCGAGAGAATTTTCGAAATCTTCGTCGTTATTGAAGATGTTCGACGTGATCTCCGAAGTACGATGAGGCTGAATAATAGGAAGCGTAAGAAACTACAGAGATATGAGAATAGTATCGAAGAGATATCGGTGGAAAAATGGTTAGGGTCAAACCCTCTGAAATAGCAAATATAATACAACATATGAGCAGCAACTCGGACGGAGTATTCACCTTCACAACCTTATCCCATCCGCAGGAAACAACAATAGGGTTCAACAAGACGTTAGGACTGAATCGGACATAGGAGACCTTGCATAAAGTGGTTAAATTATAGCGAAATCTGGATCGTCAAGTCGAACGTACCACTCAGAGTGCCCTTGCCCATCATCCCTAATATTGAATTTACATTTACCGAGAGTTTTCTCCAGAGTCCGATAGCGAACCAGATACGATTTATCGGTGCTCAGCACTGAAGCTACCGGAAAAGAACATCGGAGGTGTGATCGACAAAGCGACACGTTGTGAGAACGGCGTTAAAGTACCAGAGGCGTGGGGTGTGGTCCCAGGAAGACGAATGAGCAAACTGGCCGTGCGGTAGGGAAGACAAAGTGGTTGTGGCATTGGAGAATTCGTCTCGTGGGCTAATTGTCAAACGGATGGGTTTTCTGAAGAGTGCTGAAGAATTAGAAGCCAAATCGGCGGAGTAGATGTTCTGAGCACATACCTCTTGCTTGAAGTCGTAAGGATCAAGTCAGGGTTCTCGTGGCCGAGGTCGATATCCAGGAACTGTGAGAAAGAGCTGCACAGTATACCGCTTGTGATTTGCCGAGGTCATCATACTTTCTTCAGCCAGACAAGCTTCAATGGAAGTGGACACTACAAGACGCCTGTGTTTGGGCCTGCAAAGGTAGTTGTCACCTAAGACAAAAGGATGAGAATAAGCACAGAAACTCACATTGATGTCCTCTTCCTTCATATGACCTGACGGCTCATATCCCTTTTGTTTAAGACGATGTGATTTCGCTAATCGCAGCTTCGTGCTTCTTCTTGACTGCCATGCCTAGCTTGTCAGAGTTCGTGGGAGAGTCGAGATAGAAATACCTAGTTAAATAAAATATGAAAACTTGATACAGATAGAACGGGAGGACGACTTACAAGTACTTGAATATTATATCTGGGTCATAATGTATCGTGGTGTCGTCTTCACCTCCCAACTTGATATCCTGTGCAACGTTTTAGTTCCTGAGGAAACTGTGTAGACTGAGTGTGAGGACCTTTCCGGTACCGTGAAGCGAATAGTCGAAACCCTTGACATCGGCTCAACCGCTACAAGGGTTTCAGGCTCTTTCATTCGGCTGTCTTTTCTTCTTCGGGATGGCATGGCCAGCGTTCGGGTTCGGGTTTATGTAAATGGGTAGGACCTCAAACTGCAAGTAATTGTCAACGAAAGAACCCCACGAGTGAAAGAGCGAAGCCCACGCTTACCTTCTTTGGCGCTTGCTTTTGTTTCTTTTTCGCTGGCCAGTCCCTTTTCACCAAAAACAAGTTAGAGGTATAATTAGGCTAACAAGCCGCTAAACGCGACATACTTGGAAAGATCATCCAGCTTCCGTTTCTTCTCCGAGCCATAGCTCCTATTGATACCAAGGATCATCCCATTGTTACCCAAATGGAAATTTAGCAAAAAAGGTACTCACTGGACACCGTCCAACAGTCATCTTTACCAAGATCATCTCAGATACGGACTGCTCTTGGAAAACGCAGAGAATACTGGAAATGATGATGATATGTTCGGCAGCTTCGAACGTTGGGCACGAAACCCATATATACCTGACGTAATAATCTCCGAAGCTTTGACCTCTAAAACAAACGCGATCAGCAATGCGACATCCACGATCACAGGTAAGAAAGCTGGTTCCTCACTCTTCTGTAGTGGATCAAAAAACGAATCAAATTGAAATTAATGTCAAGGGAACTGACCGGTCGTGTCCATTGTCATTTAATTCCAGATCACCCTTCAGTGCGCAAAGCAAGGTCGAGACTTTTCCACCTCGTTTTCCACGACCATAATTCCCAGCTATTTGCCCGCATGTCAGGACACTAGTACTGGCCTCGAACGCCGCAAAAGAGTAAACTCACCTACGACGAGTGAATCAAGGGACTCAGCCATACCGTCCTATGTAAAAAAAACATGACATTCAACAATGAGAACACTTATGTGCACAAAACAGAAACACAGCTCACCAGATGCTCAGGCTTGACCTTGACCCAATCAAGATTCCGATCGTTCAACACGTATTTCGACAACAGATGTTTGATAACCAGTCCCTCCCCCTTCGTATCCATAACCTTTTCCAACGTCTTCAAAATATCTTGTGCAGTCCAACCCATATGTTCCGTTACGAACCCGACTCGGCCTTTGATCTCCTTGGTCGATCCACGCATGTTGCATTTTCTGAACTTGACAGATTTGTTGAGAAGGGATTCGCCGTTGAGGTAGAGGATGTCGAAGATTTTGACTATTGAGCAATGTCAATGACAGCAAACTTGGGCGTTCTTCATCTTCCCTACACAATTCAGTAAATAAGTACTATCGAATGAGCACCCAAAAACCTATTACCCGATGCAGCTTCCTTCAAAGTACCAAATGGCAAGACCTGATACGTTTCGCTATCGACAGCAATCATTTCGCCATCAAGGATGATACTAGGAAAGAGGACAATGGGTAGTCGTGCAGCGAAATATAATCAATGGGACTGACCTTTCGATTCTCACATCGAGCGCGCTCGCGAGATGCCTCGTCAAGCTTCCACAATTGACGTTCTTGCCATACAGGTAGGGGTAATCAGTTCCTTTCCTAGAATACCGGCGTGAGGGAGAGATAAAGAAAAAACAAAACCATAAAGACTAACCGAGAACAGTAAAGTACTTTCCACCCTGCGCATGTACCTGCATGCACTCACCATCCAACTTTTCCTCAATGAAAAACTCCTGCCCTTTCATCTCGGCCACCGTTTGCCTGACCGGTCAAGCTGAATTGCATTCAGGTTGACATGCATTTCGCGCGAGAGAAGAGTGGGACGGGTGTACGTGAGGCAAAAGCAGCCGAAGAAGAGGAAAGAAATCTTTTCCTACTTCTTCTCTCCAGCCTTTGGAAACGCGATGACTAAGTTCACACTCGAAAAACTCCACGAAAAAATACACACATTGACCCAGTTCAATAACAAGATCCTTTTTACATCCTGTCGCCTCTCGCTCCTCAGTTTCTCGAACAAATCAACCAAAATCCGGAACGATGGAGTAACCTTGTTTTTGCCTGAAGGTGGTGGAGTTGAACAAGTGTTGTTGTTTCGACTAGAATAAGATGGATTGCGCTCCAAGAAGAGCATATGTTCGCGAGAAGTGGCTAGTGCCGAGTGGAAAGGAAGAAGAAAGGCAGATCGAGTCTCGTGACCGAGATGTGACCTAGCCATCAACGCGACTCGAGATTTGCCGAAGTGCCAAAAGGGCTAGCTCCTGATCATGAGCTTACTGTATACAGTCTATGACGCAAATGTGAGAAGTGCTATAAAAGCTGCGAAAAATAGCAGTTTATTTTCATCTTACAATCATGTCCTACCCGAGCGAAGCACCAACAAATTCTTCCTTCTCCTCTACTCGATCCAACTTTGGCAGGCCGAAATCATAGAGGTCGAAATCACTTTAGTTTTGAGACAGGTGAGACAGGTCTGTATCTACGGATACTTCCGCTCATTGACATTCTGAAACGTACTGTAGTTACTCAAGAAGTCCCTGCAGTGGACGAGAAGATCGTCAGAAACTTAGTCGGTACTTTCGATCAATTTACCAACTACAGAAGTTCGTACACTTATCTTCACGGAAAATATATATCTACATCGAATAAGTACATAAATGATTTACGAAAAAGTAAGTAGCATGAGATGCGATAGATAGCTTGGACAACATTGAGAATGGTACTATTCATATATGCAAGTGACACTTTAAGATATGCACAAGTTTTGAACGAACAAGAACTGACAAGGATTTTTAAAAAAACATCATTGAAACCTATTGCAGGAGCGCGTTGATACTCTTCGTACTCCTGCTCGCCAGATGATCGCTTTTCCAAGCTCCACGACGCAGACTGACGTCGCCATCCGAAGCGCATAGACTACAATCGTTGGTCATTTGTGGAACTTGATGAGAAATGTAAGTTTTAGCAGAGGATGGGTCTGATCGCCCATGAGCCAGATCGTACATTGAGTGGGACGGAGGCTCTTCAGACGCGTACCATGGCTCATACAGAGAGTAGCGCTCCGAGTACTCATTCTGAGCGGCCGGGGATTTACTATCATGGTGGTCGCTGACGATGCGAACATGAGACTTAGGCTGAGAGGAGACCACAGAGGAGTCGTGCGATCCAAAGCCCCAAATAGGTGTGAACATAGGCGGGGGAGAATAGCGACTGAGGGAAGGTTCCAAAATTGAACCATAGTTGTGCACTGAGGAGGAAGTCACTGCTCCATATTCATGCGGAGACGAGTGGCCACTTTCACCATCAAGGCTTGAGTACGCGTTCGGGGATGAAGATCCGAGGCGAGAGAAACTAGAGTCCTGAGACTGGGAAGACGTCGGAGAAGTCGGTCGAATACTAGGGCGGTTGATCATAGAAGATACGACACGCGGATAGTACGACGACTGGGAATCCAAGATATGTGAGATTGAGTGACGCGATGGAGACGTAGCAGGCACCAAAGACGGATCTGCTAATGAGAGCAATGAGCTGCTATTGACTCCCGTTGTTCCATTTATACGAGGCAAAAGGTAGGGACTGTTGGCATATCTTTCAAGAGCGTATGATGAGTAAGATTCGTTATTAGCGAGTCCGGGTCGGTCTTGGTAGGCTGAAATTTCGGTGGGTAGCATGGAATAGGTTGGTGCAGAAGTTGGAGAGGGAGATGAAAATGAGGTAGTGGATAGGGAGAATGGACCAGGCGCACAGAAGGTCTCAGGCGAAAGAGTTGCACTGAGACTTCGAGCCACTGCCAGCAGCGCAAACCTTGGGTGAAAAGAGAAGACAGCAGCTTGGGTCAATGGAGGAGGTGATTTTGGAGGTGGACTGGGCAATATTAGACTGGAAACGGTGTTAGGAGAGCCGAAGACTATTGACTCAGAAGAAACAGACCTCAATGAGTTGAAGTTGGAGGTAGGTGTTGTAGTAGGAGCCAAGAGCGGCGTCTGAGATAGAGGCGGCTGGTGACATTCGTTGCTGTTATCACTGACGCCGCATTTTTTTCGGCTTGTCGTTGCTGATCGAGACTCGGACCCACGGCAAGATTTAGGAGAAAGGTGAATGCGATAACTACTGCCCATTGATATGATACTCAGAAAAATTACAACTCCAAGATGGTGTGATGACTTACTGCTGCTGAAGATTGTCCAACCTTGAACACCTCGTCGTGCAGCCGGGGAAAGTACACTTATATTTTTTCTCGCCGGTGTGAACTCTGGAATGCCTGGCAAGGTGGCTACTGCTAGTAAAGCATCGATTGCAAGTTACGAGTCCGAAATGAAATGAAGGATTCGTCTTTGTCGGGATTTGCGTGGGAAAATCTTTCCATCTATACCCACTTTTTTCACCATATTGGGATTTGTCACGCCGTTACTGTTTGCACTTCGCTTTTTGATTCAGTTGGCCGTGGTGTGACCAATCGTGTTCCTGCTTCACGTAACTTCCCTTCTGACTTCTTGACGACCATCGGGTTCTTACGTTTGTTCCAATCCTATTAGTGCAAATCCCTACATCTTCTTCGGCCTCTAACCTTCCGTATTCTACAACGCATTCTATATATATATTATAGACTCAGTGAGTACTTGCTCCCAATGCCTTCCTCCATTCCTGACGCAACTTCCAGCGCTACTTCGGGCCCCCAGGGTCCTGTGAGCATCTGGCTTCGACTATTGTGAGAACCTTCTGCTCTGTTGTTTGCATTTCTTAATCTTAACTTAATTGCTCAGCCCCGATTACCCCCTTACAGTCTACTGCGCGAGCTATCACATCGGGATTTGATGAATCTTGCCGCAACGTCTTGTCAACACAAGGAATGGGTTCGAGTTTATCTTTCAGTGGCACTCAAGATTGAGTTTGTGTACGAGCCATTCTTCTCTGTGCAAGAAATGGCCATGTTCCAATCGCTACAAGTGCGTATCTTTGTTTTTTTTTTTTTCGGATCCCTCCCTTCTGATATCGTGTTCCTAACTTCCCTTCTGACATTTTCTTTTCCACGTGGGAGGTGGGCCAACGCGCTTCGCGCGTGGCGGGTACGAGTCCGGGCGCCATGATGAATTGATGTTATTAAGCAATACCCAATTTAGAGAATGAGCCTCCAAAAGCCATGGATCACGGGGTGGAAGTCAGACGCTTGAGACCGAACTCTTTCTTTCCAACTTCCATGAGATTTTGCAATAGAATCATGAAATATAGAATTTGCGGCATAAAGTTGGTAAGATCAGGTACATAAAGGACAGAAATCTCTATCAAAACATCTATCCTTTATGTACCTGGTGCTCCAGGAATACTACGAGAAGTACAAAGAGATGTTGAGGTCCAGAGTACCCCCAGAATCCTATCGTGGGAAATGTAACCATATCCTTCACGCATGCGTGAAGGATATGGTTACATTTCCCACGATAGGATTCACATATGAGTGTAACTCTCCGAGTTACCCTCTATGCTCTATTCCCAAATTTGAGGCATAAAAATACTGTGAGCTTATGTATGGATAGTCACAGGTCAGTGCCACCGCTTCCGCTGACTTATACAGCCTCCGGGCAGCCTGGAAGTGCTAAAATACTCAATATGTTACGGATTATCATTCAGGGATTATCATTCAGGTATGTTGAAGTTAATCAGTACTCTATGCAGTGCATAAAAAGAGACACGAAAACACAAACATACTAATACGATTCACATTTGGCAGGTTTTTGGAGTCATTTCTCAACTTGCGACCTCCGGCTAGTCTTTATCTTTGTTCATTTCTCCCTCCGCAGATTGATATTGTTCTATCTCTCACCACTGAGCATGTTTCGCTTCTCTCACTATTCCTTTATCATTTTCCTGCACTTTACCACGTTACTATACCAGACAATTCTGCTATTTGACACTTCTTAGCCACCCGATCGCCGCCCACCCTCCTTAAAACGTTTGTGCTCAACCACGATGCCGTTTGGGGGGGGGGGGGGTAATGATCCGCTTGTATCTTATCTTACTTATCCTTGTTTAGGTCAGCTATTATGTACCGCCTGTACACGTACCGTATCCAAGTAACACAGCTTTTCAATTCGACCTTCTACCGCAATTTGTTTCATATTCCGTTGTGCTACTCCAATAAGCGGTGGTGGCTCTTGGCTCGTTGGCTTTGGCCGCCGCATGGTATTGAACGTGGAATAATGGTTTGACTCTGGCCAACGTTGTCTAAACAGCATCCTTTGTCAAAAAAATACAATACTACCACTCATTCAACGACATTCATTGTACCTAACCCTCTCATCTTCTTTGTCACCTCCTCTACCTTCTTCTCCGCCTCCCCGTCAAAAGCGCCCCGCCTTTTTACGAGCAATTGCTCCCGCCCATTCTTGGCAATAGTCGGTTTCTTGACCTGGCTAATTATCCACTTCTGGAACGCAATCAGATTCCGCCCACACCTCGAAGCATGGAATCCTCCCTCTCACCTTAGCAGCCTCACTGTTCAATATGGTTACCGATCGGAGGAGGAGCTTAGCTTGAGGCTTTTTTTTGGTTGGGATAATCACCATCGTCAGCGCAATGTCTACCACATCGCCCACGCAAATCCTGCTCGGATAGATGGATTCGGTCCTGAATGGGTACAATCTGTTCAGCTCTAGATGCGCTATCTCGCTTGAGCACTACACGTACCATCTCTCTCCTTTCCCGTCAACTCGCTCCTCCCCGCAATACACAATATTTTCGCTCCCGTACACGAGATCCTTGTTATTTGCAAGGATAGTTTCCATCACCCCATTTGTATTGAGCTCGGGGTCCAATGGCGCTTGGTGCATACACGGAGCTTCATACTTAGGAGTGAAAATGCGGTTGCCCACCTCAACCGCAATCCTATCTCCAACGGCCTTCGTTGGAAAGGCTTCGGCTCCATTTGCCGACTTCTCCATCTCCGTGAATACTTCCAACAACGCATCCATGTCTTCGTTGAAGCGGGCTGATCCCAGGCCTGAAACCGTTACACTTTGTCTCAAATGCTTGATCGCCTTGGGCTTCCTGGCTCAATACGTTAGTACTCCTGTCTCTTCTCTAATGGGAATTCACTCACATTTTTGCTGACTTCAGAGGAAGCATTGTCTTATCTTCGACGATGCCCTGGATGTGGACTTGAAACTCCTCTGCGACTCCATCTTGGTTGTCCTGAACCAGTCGCCATGTCCGGGGCTGCTCAACACTCATAACCCTTACATCACGCTCCCAACCCACTTTTTTGACAAATTGCTGAACTTGAATATGCTCAGGCCGCGCTATGCTGCGTTCGTTCTGCAGTTTTTCCAACACAGCACCTGCAAAAGTTCAGCTGCTACTCAACCGTTACGCGTCGGCACTCACGGGCTGAATCGAAATCGTAGCTGCTGTCAATCATTTTTTTGCCCGTTCACCTCATTCAGCCGGATTCTTATACCTTCACGATGTTCCGCACAATTCGCCTTATTTGGAACCCCTTTTACGTTTATTGCACCTTTTTCAAATAGCCGTGCCCTTTTACCGGTTCTTACGCACAAGCCTCGACCTCCTTGTGCATCCCATTCAATTTGCGAAACACTTTTTCGCCCTTCTCTCGTAGTTTTTGACTTGCTCCGCGTTAGTACCTTCCGGGTACCTGATTCACCTTAAACTGTTAGGCTGTGGCGATAAACGTAACACCTTGTTTCGCAAAAATATCCAGAAAAGAAAAAAAAATTTGGGCTATATCAACCGTCCATTCACCTTTTTGACTCCCCGCTCCTCTTCTACTCGTTCCCATCTTGCATTTTCCTGCTCGCATGTCTGGGTACGTTGGTCTCATACATAATTTTGCTATGCTGCTGAACGTCGTCTACCCCCTTTTCAGTCTACGTCGTTCCGACCGTCTGGCAAAACCCTTTCAAACTTTTTTTGCGTACGCCTTCACCGTCTCACACCTAGTAGCCCATCACTAACCCTTAACAATACGTAGTAATTCCGATGGAGATGGAGCTGTGGCTCCAAGCATGTAAGCGTTTATAATTCTTGATGTTTTTGATTCTTATAGGATCCTCCTCTCTCTAATGTAGTCCGTCCTCTGGGCTGTCCGAACAATTCGTCGGTACGGGTAGATATGCCCTATTCCGTCCTCTTTATCTAAACTGACTACACTACCATCAGAACGTCCTGCTGCGGTCTCAGCCGCGTCTCCCCTCTCGGACCTGACTTTGTCTCCTGGTCCAGCTGCCGATCTCGACAATTCTCTCCAGGCTGACGGCCAATCTCAGCTCAACGATTTTTCCCAGGGCCACGGCCAGTTGGACGACTCTGCCGTTGGTCAAGTTGACGACCACACGCATGTCGACGACTCCGTGCATGTCGATGACTCCGTGCATGTCGACAACTCCATGCAAGACAGCGCTACTCAGGATACTCGAGCCTCTCCGCATACTAATGACGCTGTTTTCACTCCTTCCGAGGGAGCCTCTTATGAGATCTGCGATGAGATGTCTGAATTCTCTCTCTCCTCTCCCTCAAAACGAAAAGCGTGAGTTGCATTCTGCTGATGTTCCTGTTTGCCAATTCTGAATTCGCACTGCTAGTCTTCCTGATGCGCTCTTGAGCAAATAAAATACGGATTCGGTTGCAGTTCACCCTGTCCAGTCTGGCAAAAAAATCCGTCTCAGTAGTAATGCTTCTTATGAAGGTTCTGACATCCCTCGTACTGTTGAGTACCACGGCATGCTGTTCCATCTTGTCCCAGTCAATGAAGCCTAATTTTGAAACGTGCATGACACAGTGGACACAGCTCCGAAGGGGCCATAGCCATTGTAGGTAAACGTATAGGCTCTAATGTATCACCTTTCTCATCGCAGTCGGGCTTCGGACTCGTCTTGCCACGCGCCCTGCCGCGATGGCCACACCCTCACGTTGGACAGATATGTTTCTTCAGTTGACCCTCATCTAGAATAGTGGAGACGTATGGTTTATGAGACGCGTTTAAGGACTGAAGCTCGCTTTTGAAAGCGACAAAGGGCATTATAATAATGAATATTATAATTCAAATTCGAGTTATGGCCCTGATCACTTCTCACGTCTTGACTAGCTTGACTCACTCCGACTGTCGACGCGGCGTCTCTTGTTTTATTCACCCTGGACGAGAACCCGAAACTGATTATCTAGGCAAAAATTTACTGGGAGCAGCAAGACGATAACCGATTTATTCTTCACGCTCTAGGAAGAATTCATGTAACATAAGCGCCTTGTATTGTATTGATCTCCGAACTCGGTACCTCCAGCAATAAAATTGTAGTTATATTATTACAATCTTTGATAGTCGGATTTGACTCCGACTTCCCCAAAAACCCCGAGCTGGGGAATTGTTCATAACGTGACCGACGTTTCCACCTTCGACCCTTTTTATTCCCAAAACCACCCTCCTTTGCCGAAGAATCTGCGCCGGGAGAACGATTCAAGCCTGCTAGAATTTTTCCCGTCCGAGAGAAGCTCTGCGAGCAATTTTGTTGGCACTGCATCCTGTGCGTGTACGTGACGGTCTTCATCAAGGTGTGTTTCTTTCACGGAACGAGATACAGCGACGAAATCTTGCCGTTGACAATCAGCAAGTGGCTTTCAATTTCAAAGAATAACAATGGACTCACGAAAAAGAGCCGTTGACGACGCGTTCTTCTCGACGCGTTCCTTCTTGTACGTTCTCGACAGAAGCATCAACCTCGGGAACTCGCCGAAGAGATGACCAACGTATGACGTATAAGCTTTTAGGTCATCGGCTAGAGTTTGCCGAAAATACCCACACGAACCACCTCCGAGTAGCTACTACTCGAGCGCTCAAAATTTCAGCTCTTCCTACCCCCCGCTATCATTTCAAGAACCAACATGGTTCCTACAGCTCCTGAGCCTCCCGATGTTGCTCGAAACTCCTACTACTCTCTTGTTTACGAAATACGTGGCAAGATTTTGGACTTGTTGGCCATTCCCCATGACAGAATTGCCAACCCACTGTGTATATTCGCCATGGAGGAATATATTGCACCGAAGATACGAGAACTGGATCCAACTTGTCGCCTGGAGCGCCCGCTCATAGTAGAGACCGGCCTGTATAGGATTACTTCTGAAGCTTTTCGCAATCTCTATCGCCGATCGCAAATCGAGTCCAAGGCAATAAACTTGAGAGGAGCTGAGCTGTTCAAGGTCGATATAGAGGAGCCTTTATCTGACTATACTTTGGTTATCTTTCGTCCTAAAGGCAAGTGATCATTGGTGAACTCGCTTGCTCAACGATTGTGCTGAAATTGGTGAATAGATACAGGTTCTACACCGGTTGAAGAGGACAGAGACCCGTTTTTTGTCACAGAACCCACCCTCGCCTCGCAACTACCACCTTTGAATCCCAGCAGCAGTGTTCTCTACCCTTCCTTCATCAAAGTGAAATCAGGCGGAAAATTTCGAATTGAAGATCTGGAATACAACAATATCGTCTATATTAGCGAAGATAGCGTCACAAACGACACTGTTCCTCCTCATGTTCAAGAAGAATGGGATGCTCTAGCTCAGAGCCGGAGCCTGACGCCAGAGGTGAGTTACCGTGACCATACATGTTGAGTGGATATTGAGTTGAATGCGTAGCTTCTCGCGCAACTTCGGCTCATGCTGGGTAGTTTTCATATATCGGATGCATTTCTTGATGAACTGTTCACCTCTATTTCGAGTGCGGAGATTGAACTGAAGGCAGAGAGTTCAGGGACGAACCAGAATATCATCCGGAATAGGCTGGTGGAAGAGACTCGCCACTACTCCCATATCATCAACTTCGACGAAATCTGTGCGCCCATGAATACTTTTAGCCCCAAACTGGGTGTCGAAAGAACGTCGGAATTCTTCTTCTTCACGGTCCTCGCAGTACACTTCAGGCGATTTTTGCCGGAGTTTGATGTACTAGAGTTGGTCCAATTCATAATCTGGAATCAACTATAGTATCTAATGTTTTCTACAGTCCATATCAAACTATGCCTATCACGAAACTCATTATAGAAAAGCTGGATGAAACGGAGGACGACTTCAAATACGCCCCATATTATCCGAAGAGTGACCTGGGGATATGGTATCACGCTACCATCTGGCCTGGAGCTCTGATGGAGCTTCATTCTGGGGCTCACAAAACAATGCACATCGAGGAATCCGAAGACCACATCCGCATGTTTCTTCAGGGAGCGTCTCTTCTCCGAATGATGAACATCGCCAAGCGGAACACCCACGGATTAAGCGACGAACTTTCTCAGCAAACTGTCACCCTTCCCTTGGTCTACGTCACAAAAGACTGGACGCGCGCAAGCATCTATCTTCTATTCGAAGTTGGCTCTAAGGTAGAAATTTTTGACCTCACACTTTCCGGCTCTAATTGCAGTTCGACAGGTTTACTACCTTCATCGGACATACGACCTCCAATCCACTTTGTACCACCGATTGCGTTTCACAAGGGATATGTACAATCTCGTCAACCACATTGAAAAATCTGCACCCTCGCAACAACTACGAATATCCCTCAACTTGATGGACCTTCAATTGGGTTGCATCCGCACGGTCGCTAATCGAGTTGATAAGGCCGAAGACAAGAAAAGGAAGAGGAACGTAGATCAAGCACCGGAGGAAGGACAGAGTGGCATACAGAACAAGCGAAATACTCGAGACAAGTCCGAGTCGGAAGGAGTTGAGGAGGAGGAAGAGTTTGCGTCAGACGAGGAAGAGCGTGCGTCAGACGAGGAAGAAGAGTTCGTGGCAGACGAAGAAGAGGAGTTCATAGCGGACGGGCTTCATGATGGCTATAAGTTCCTGGTAAGTGGTTTTTTCCTTGTGAGAATATCGAACTCACGGTCTCCAGGCCAAGTCGCTTGGTCTGCTTGTTGGCGAAGGTCCGAAGGGGAACCAAGTAGTAGCGAAAAAAGTTCAAGCCACATCGGCAGAATTGAAAATCTACATGTCCCTACAACGAGCGTACCGACATGAAGACTTCATACTTCCTACCCTCAAGAGGTTTGACTTTCCTCCTCAAGGCCCTACCACAGTCACGTATCTCGTTTTCCCCCGCTGGATTCCCCTATCCGAGCTTCGTCACCTTGAATTGAACGCCAGTCAAATCGTCGCGTTGTGCTCTGGTCTCGCCTCCGGAGTTGATTTCCTGCATAGCCAACTCGTTGCTCATCTCGATCTCAAACCAGATAATTTGGTCATTCAAAGAAACGGAGGCGAGGTGGAGCTCAGGATAATCGATTTCAGTATTTCAGTCTTGCTAAATGCACGCAATGATCTATGCAGCACATACCAAGGAACTCCTGGGTTCATGGCTCCCGAGGTATCTGCCTGCGAAGAGTCCGACGGGTCCACCGACTCGACTGACATCCGTTACTCTCCTTTAAAAGCCGACCTCTTTTCCTGCGGCCGCGTCTTCTTATATCTCACGTGGTGGGTGGTGAACACCCCGGAGTTTTCGCGGGTGTTGGGTTGGGGGAAAAATCTTTCAGCTCAAGATCCGGGCTCGAGGCCGGAGCTGAGAGAAATGTCTGGTCTTCTTCCTCCCGAACCTGTTATTTCGCCCTATAAGCTCTCTCCAACCCTAATCAATGCCCATCTCGGCGTGGCAGGGCAGACTTACCATTACAGCTCGTCTTCTAGCCACGAAAGCCAAGCTACGATTTCGTTGTTTGGATCGGACTTGGAGGAATTCAAATAATGTCGTACTTATGCTTTCTTCTTCGTACATTACTGTGTACACAAAGTTTTTTTTCTTGCATGAGTAGCTGGACTAGAGTATATAGTATACATATTACATTACGGGTGTTCATATGTATGTAGTTTTCGCTTGATTTGTTTGTATCAGTATAGATTTATTCCACATCATCAAATACAAATGTTAGTTGTAACTGGGCGTGACCGCACTCGCATAACACATGTCTTGAATGTTGACTATGGATTTTTCATGCGCTGTCTGCAAGCGATCTTTTTCCCGACCCCAAGACCGACTTTCACACCTTACTCTCACACACGATCCTAAACACCGAGCTCATCTTCGCCAGCTAAATCAGTTTGAAGGCAAACGCTTCCGCGAGGCTGCCGCTAGTGCTAGAAATGCTCGGACTCGCAGAACTCTGACCAAATCTCGCAACATATCCAATTTATCAACCTTTTCTTCGTTCCCCATGGAAGTGGATGCTGGGTATCAGGCCGGGTTGACGAATGGGCATACGGATTCCATAAACGAAGACCCAGAGTTGCTGGATGAGGAGGGTAGCATTGTTTCTGAAGACGATTACTTGGAGACTCAGGAGCGCCAGGAAGAAGTGGCTTTCGAGCGCGTAATGGACGTCACCGCGCAGGAGATATTGGAGCATACAACTGTCTTTGACTTCCTCCCAGACCCAGTGTTAAAGGAGGAAGTAGCGGAGTCAGTTTCAGGTCCGTCGGCATATTGCCCAGCTCATCATGATGACCCGGTAGCAGATGATGATCAGCCGTGGGTTTGGGATTGGCATCCAACAGCGGGACAGGTATTTGGGAAGAAGCCGACAGTCCATGAACGATGGTCGAGACTTTTCCCAGGGAAGGACGCTGAAGCCATTGAAAATTATAAGCCATTTGCTTCTCGGCTGGAATGGGAAGTTGCGCAATGGGTTGTGCAAGAAAGAGTGTCACAAAAATCTTTCGACCGTCTACTAAAAATTCCCCAGGTGAGTCGTATTTCCACATGTTCGGATTTCTGCATGCTGATATCAAGGGATAATCTATAATAGCTCAAGGAAAAGCTGGGCCTCACGTTCAACAACGCTCGCTCAATGCTACAGAAAGTTGACAAAATTCCCGAACGGTGCGGGCCTTGGTTCACCAAGCGGCTGTCCTTCAAGGATAGACCGGATGAACATTTCATAGTCCGTCACCGAAATGCGCTAGACGCCATTCGAGCTCTGTGGGGTGACCCCGCCTTCTCCAATGACCTCGTATACAAACCCGTCAAACTGTTTCGTCATCCATCGCGGACCTCGGAAGACTGAGTGTTCAATGAAATGTGGACTGGAGGGTTCTGGAATGCGGCACAAGTAAGCTCTCTAACCGTGCGTTTATATCAGCCTGACTTACGTGAGTTTTTGTCCTTAGGAAAGGATTCCCGAAGGAGGTACCATTGCTCCGGTGATAATTGCCACGGACAAGACATCGCTCACTCAGTTTTCGGGAAGCAAATCGGCCTACCCGGTCTACCTCACGCTCGGAAACATTCCGAAAGCATTACGAAGAAAACCAGGTTCCCGAGCCTGTGTCTTGATTGCATATCTTCATGCAGATAAGCTTTCCAAAGTGGGTTTGTCCGATACAACCCTCAAGCTGCGAAACTACGAACTATTCCACCGTTCTATGGCTGTCGTTCTGGAGCATCTGAAGGCCGCTGGGGATCCTGATGGGTATGGTGTAGAGATGGTAGGTGGGGATGGAGTAGTCCGTAGAGTTTTCCCCATCCTAGCAACTTACGTCGCTGACTATCCAGAACAGTGTCTGGTGACGTGTACAAAATATGGAACGTGCCCTAAGTGCCAGCAAAAGGCTGACGCTCTACAAGATGCTTCCATGCTCGCACCGAGGGATCAATTTTGGACAATTGATAAGATCCAAACGGCACGCAAGGAACTCAAGGATCGAGGAGGGAGGGCAGTACATGATCGTACAATGGTAGACGATGTCGCGGGAGGGAACTACCAGCCATTCTGGGAGGGCTTTCCGCTTACCGACATCCATCGCTGCATTGCCCCGGATGTATTGCATCAGCTGTATCAGGGGATCTTCAAGTACTTGGTGGAGTGGGTGCAGCAAGTAGTTGGGGAGAAGGAGTTGGATGAACGCATTCGAACGCTTCCACCTACCCACGGTGTTCGACATTTTGCCAAGGGAATCTCTGTTTTATCTCAACTTTCAGGTGGTGAGCACAGGCATATCGCACGAGTTTTACTCGCCTGTTTGGTGGGAAAACTGGAACCAGAAGGCATCGCCGCGTGCCGAAGCATGCTTCATTTCATACAGCTCTCACAATATTCCTCTCATGACCACGAGACCCTCAAATACATGGTGGATACTTTGCGTACATGGTACCGACATCGAGAATACTTCATCGACAAAGAAGTCCGACAGCACTTCAACATTCCGAAATTCCATGCGCTACTTCATTATGTACAATCCATTCGCTGGCTAGGGACGACTGATAATTACAACACCGAAGCTTTCGAGCGCTTCCATATCGACTGGGCGAAAGAGGGATGGGCCGCGAGCAACAAACGTGACCATTTCCCTCAGATGGTTTTGTTCATTTCTCAAAAAGAAAAGATTGCGTCGTACGACTTCTATCGAAGTTGGGCGGGTTCTAATATGCCTCAGTTGGACACTAATTCTGACGAACAGGAAATAACAGCTACAGTCACGAAGTTGGGTCCTGGGTCCGATAATGACTCGGAGGAGTGCATTAGTGTCGGGCGAACAAAACTGCGCCAGTATTCACAGGCGCCTGAAATTGGTCAATCGATGACTATCCACCTTACAAAACATCCCTCTGAACCCCGAAAAAAACTATCGCACATACTCGTCTCGCACAGCGCGCCCGGCTTCATCACTGAGCTGAAACGCTTTCTGTGTTCGTTCCTAGCATCTAGCGATCAACCTGCAAAACATACAACACTTCAAAGTTCACTTCCATTCGACACCGTTGACGTTTGGCATCGCTTCAATATCACTCCTATGAAACTTCTAGATGATGAGGTGGAGAAAGCCATTGTGAGGGCTTCACCAATTTCAAGAACAGCCTCTATCCCTCGTTACGATACAGTGATTGTATTAGACGGTGAAAATGCAGAATCCACAGCCGTTCAAGGTATAGCTTTCCTCTCTTTCTCTTATCTCTTAATTGACATGCTTATGCAGGATGCCGTGCTGCTCGACTTCGAGTGATCTTCCGTCTACCCGAAACTGTAAATCGTTATGGATTTCCCTCCCCCTCACCCCTAAACTGGCCTGCCCACCCACTGGCATATGTCACTTGGTACACCCGCTTTGCAAGGGCACCGGATAAGGGAACAGGGATGTATAAGGTCCAGCCAGTGGTCGGCTCGAATGGGATACCTCTGGGCGCTATTATTCCCCTTTCAGACATTCGGCAGCCCTGTATGCTTGTCCCAAGCCGCGCTGAGTGGGAGAAGGGATGGACTTCGGAAAATGTTCTCGACCAGTGCCCGTCGTTCTTTGTTAATAATCTCCAGAACAAGTATTCGTATCAGACCATATATTAATTTACAATTCATTCCCATCTTTACAATGACCAGAATTACGGTTGATTTGAGGTGTCGAGGGCGTGACTCATCAATGCCATCTTTTCGCTCTCAACCACCATATCCATGCTGTATGTGTTCGTCTTTTTGCTTGTTCGGATGTTCTAGAGCTCATTTTCTCAGTGTCTCTCGAAGGCCTCGTCCTCCAACAATACAGCTCCACAATGGCGATCTTGTAGAATGCCTACCTTTCGGTCAGGCCTGCAGATGTAACGTCCATCACTTCAACCAACTAGCTTCGTTAGTCAGGAACTGCCACGCCTACCTTCCTTTCCTTACGCTCTCTACTCTTTTCTCTGTAAAAAACGCTGCCAAATACGAAACCGCCCTTAATCGACTGTTTCATGTTTCTTTTTCCACCGGATCCAATCACCGCCTCTACGCTGATGTAGAGGTTCAAATCAAGCGTCTTCAAGAAATCACTCGCCAGCTCTCTGCTGTGGCCGCCATCAAATCCAAATTTCTGGAATGTACTCGACGTCATGCTAACCCCATGACATCGGACAGTCAGGCTCTTATTGTCTTAGGGAACCTCCGCATTCTTCTGGATTGCGTACATAACAAACGGACATCATTGGAAGAAGATTGGTGGAGCTTTTTGGATCAACACCCAAGGAAAACCGAAGAGATGTTGAGGGTACTAATGGATGATGTGCGTACCTTCTTTCTACAACAATACTTTTTATTGACATAGAGCAGACCCGGAACCGCTCTGACCAGCTGTGGGATCACATACCTCATATGACCTTCCATGACTTCAGCACCCTTGGCGTTGGCCGCTGGCTCAACGACGAGATAATTAACTGTTTCGTCAAGAAATGGTGTACGCAAGCCCGCACTACTCTTGGACTGAGTACGTTCTTTGCTTGCAAATTTCTTTTCGAAGACAATTCTTGTGTTACCGCCAAGAGTGGAGTGCTCACCGCCCAAGAAGGAGCACGAATTTTGAGATCTTGTCGGAAAACGGAGGTACGGACGAGAATTTGAACTTTCTTTCCATCTCTGACTTTTACTCAGCGAGACCTCGGCTTTGTCCCTTCCAGTTGGGACTCAGTATTCATCCCCATCCACGAAAATACTTCCCATTGGTATTCTGCCTTCATCGACTTCCGCTACAAACGTATCCAAATTTACGATAGTCTCCGGGAGACCTGTGTAATCAATCGTCAAAAGCCCATCTGTCTCCGAAAGAATACAAATTTGATGCTTGTAAAATATGTTCCACTATTTCAAAGTTCATTAATGTTAACCAACTTGAACTCGCATAGGTCCTAATGTGGCTAACTGAAATTTTGGGGCAAATGAGAGGGGATACTGTTTGTCTGAGCAACAACCCTGAAACAGACTGGGTCTTTGACCCTCACAGTAAGGTGAGTGCTTATTTCTATTGTACTGTGTACGTTCAAACCACTTAGGTGGTGTTAGGTTCACTTCCAACCCAATGCCTTCGACTGTGGAGTTCACATGTTATGGCACCTTCAACACGTTCTCGAATTTCGGCAGGTTCGTGTGGGTCAGGAATGCGAGGTCGACCGACTGAACTTCACCGACAACATGGCCGGGAAGCGGATGAGGCTCGCCCTAGAACTTCTCCGTGATAGCGAGCCCTAATTTGTTCTATATCTTTCGCTCTGTTTCGAATTGAATCTTTCACCTTAACGAGTCTTGTGTCTTGTTCGTATTAACATGTATAGAATCTCCTAACTCTGCTGTTGTACATGTATAGAATCTCCTAACCGCTGTTGATTAACGTTGATTCATGACACGAGTCACACGACGACGACGACGACGAAAAAGGAAATTGCACGTTCCTTACTCCACCCACCAACCTCATTCGCTACGTCTGTATTTTTCGCTGCGACGGGCTGCCCATAGCTTTATTCACTGAAATTACCTATGATTGGGCCTAAAGGCGAGGACCATAACTTCTACTGCAGACGGATTTTCCTCTTCCAGAACTTTCAGTACGCGCTCTTGGGAGAAAGTCGTCATGGTGCTCTTGCCGGCTATGTACAGTTCATGTTATAGGGTTAGCCGGAGATCGTGCACTGTATCAGATGTGAGTGGAGCTTTGCATATTCAGGTTGATGTTGCTGAGCCGCGAGACAGTAAATGGATGATTCGATGAAGGACAGGAGGCGTTGGAACGGTGGAACTCAAACCAACATTAAATTCTCCGCCATTGATAGTGACGAGGATGGAGATACGTTGAATACTTCTGTTAGATTGTTGAGTCCATTCTCTATTCATAATCACTCTCCTTCTAATGCCCTCCGCAGACATCATGCCTCGAAATTGGTCTACACTTTCCCTCTTCCTGAATCAAAGTCTCAGTACTTGCGGCAAAGCGGGCCATGAGACTGTTCTTGCGTCGTATACGGGCTATGTTCCTAGCCTCTGTATTCGGTGAAATCTTCGCCAGCTTAAGCTCTGAACAAATCCACCATCCGTTTCGCTGTAGTAACCGACGTCCGTCCTCCTCATCAAATCAAATGTGACCGTTCTCGAACTCTTCTCATCCTACTTCCCGTTTCCATTCCATGGACGTCCCTCGCAAAGAAGTTCACATCATCATTATCAATCCGAGGTTGGCCATAGACGGAGGATCCAACTCGACAGCATCATTGATGCAGATGACGTTTCGCTGTTCCAAAATTTCCGTCCATTCTTCGGGTGCTACTGCTGTTGTCAGTCCTCGTGGTCTCTTGGGGAATATCGTCGTTTGCGAGATCCTTGACGCACTGGCTGAGTGTGGTTCATCATTGGAGAACTCAAAGTGGGTAGACGATGCTGTTGATTTTCATCTGGCGATTATTGGAGTCGGTTTGCAAGGAAAAGGTTGTCTGGTAGTTCGTCGGTGGGGCAAGGCTTGTGGATGAGATGGGCAAGACGTTACGTTTGAGGGGTGTAGTCGATGGTGGTATGGATATCTTGTCTGGAGGGATGTCCCGGTTGGAAATGGGTGCGATTCTGACAGATTTTTTGACTGGATTTGGTACGTTCCGGTGCGTTCCGTGCTCCCTTTATCAATCTCGCTCTCAATCGCTCATGCATTCCCCAATCCAGCTCTTTCGGATTACACCCCGTCAGGATAATTGGTGGCATCTCTCGAAGCTTCGATCCCACTACTCAACGTCTCCGCTATCAACCGTACGCCGCGAACCTGAACTTCGGTTATTAATCATCACTAGGCAGATGTGCTTCAGCTTTCGGGTGAACCGACTGAGGCCTACTCGCGGGGAAGACAATAAAACAATCCTCTACCACAAACGCGCGGCTTGCGTCCTCTACATCTTAGAGCAGGACGCTCAAACAACACCAGTTAGCTCAATACTCGTCCTCACATCATCCTCATTCGCCCCTTCCTCTTCGTCGTTGAACACAGGGGCCTTCTTTCAGCTTTAACCCTTCCCAATCCCAACGTTGATGACCTCAAGGCTCAGGAGGCGGTGGTGTAGGGGGTGGAGGCGGCCCGAGATACCTGAAGCGGTGGTGCTGGAAACGGGAATACGAATGCACCTGCATCACTTTCGTGCCCGAATCATAGTTCCCCCTCTTTGAGACCACCCCAGACTGAGCCATCTTCTCTTCTCCCGCCACTCCCGGTCCTCCAGCTATTCCAGTTTCAACCGATGGTGAACCGACAAATGACTCGTCCTCATCCCTCTCCTAACAACCCTCCAAACCCACATTCAAGATACCCAAGCCTTGCTCTACCAGCGCGCGGATCGGATCTACTTCTTCCAAGTGCTCTCAAAGGCCAAGGCCAAGGCTATCCGACGCGAAGTCGGACGGTTCTGGGACATGATTCGGAAGCCGTTCAGAGAAGAGCTGCGGAGGTCGCGGAGGAGAAGAACGACAGTTTGCTCCGCAGACATAGACCTAAAAGTCCGAGAAAGTCAAAGGGAAGCGAAAGGAGGAATCGGGTCGTATCGACGATGAAGAAACGCCCAGGGGAGGCTTCGATACTGACTGATGTCGAAGATGATAGCGTCGTTCCTAACCGGGAAGATGATACGCTCGAAACAAATTTCGGTGAAGGATTGAGGATCTTGGAAGATGATCATGATGAAGCTGAAAAGTCGGGATGGGGGGAGGACAATGACGATGACGATGCATGAAGCTACTGCCGTTACGCGCGAGTTGATGAGGATATAGAAGCAGGAGCAGAAGTGGAGGCTGAGGCCGAAGCTGCTCAGGATCGTGCTCAAAAGCAAGTAAACGGCATGGACAGGACTCACTTTGATAACACCATACTTGCCATGACAATCTAAACGACAACAATCCAACAAGCGACCTACCACTCCAGAACCCTCATACAACCGATCTCATCCCCTTTTATTGTCCTCGCCCACTCACCCTATGCCCATTCTAACTGCGTAACGCCTTCACCAACGACATCCACAGCATTCTACTACCCAACTCCATACTCCCTCTTCTCAACTCGAATCGGCATTCGCACTCTCGAGTACTCTCCTAGTTCGGCATTAAGAGGTACGAGTTGTGGTTCGGTTGTAGGAAGGCAAGGTGCAGGTGTTGGAATGATTGGTCGGGGTCGATTCGATTCCTGTTGGTGATATGAATGGGAATGTGAATGAGGAAGATGAAAGTGTTGCCAGTGTTAACAGGTCGATCGAGAACGCACGGTGGTCTAGTGCTCGAGATTGATCACAAAAACGACAGAGGCTCTGTGTGAGGCTAGACTGGGGTTTAGGGGGAAGCTCGTTCATGTACAAGCTTTCGATACGACCACAACAATCATACTCAATCTCAAAACCAAGGGTCGACTCGGATGACGCCGATGATAAGCTTGACGAAAAACTTGCGTTTTTTGATACTTCTCTTCGCAGCGTCAAATCTCGAGTTGGGAGTGTCGAAGGATGGGTTAGCAATATTGAGAAATCTGGATAGAGGAGTCTCTTCGTCTTCTTCGTTCCCGTCTCAAAACAGAGATCCCATTTACAAACACCGTACTCTGGGCAATACCGGCTTCAGCGGTGGTGGTCTCGTCACCTCCTCCGACTCTGTCCATTCCCGCTCTTAATCTCACAATACATGCTGGAAAGCGCGGAGCAGCTGGGAATGTATGTTGATAAGGAAGTGAGGTGCAGAGCCAGATGATACAGATGTTACATTGGCTTCAGAAGAAGGAAACCTCTTTGTTTAATGGGCGGGAATATGATTTTTGGAGCAGCAGGATACGAAACAACGAACGGATAAAGCTATGATGATCATGCCACTTCCTCCCTCGATAACCCAAACCTGGCATCCCCATCACTCTCTCAGGGCAATACAAAATTAGGAAGCGGTAGTGGTGCTGGCGGCAGCACGTATCCTTCCCCCCCCATTCACATATAAACTCTACGTCATCGTCTTCATTCGCGCCCTACAATCTTATCATCTCGTCCTGACCTTGGGGACCATTACAACTCGCGTTCAGGGTTTCAAATAGGTTACCGGCGGCGCTATTCAGCCTCATGTTTATGGACGGAAGCATGAGTATGAGTGGCAGTGCCACACCCAGCGGTGGAAGAGGATCCAATCACCATTCCGAGTACGCGGGTTATTTCATTTTCGGTGCACGTACACGTCAGCCCGTTCATCAGCCTTTTGCTGTCGAACTTGGTCTTTCGAGGATGACTCTACTGTGTATGCGAGTCTGTCTAGTCGCAAGATTCCGGGGGCTCTTTCATCGGTTATATTTGTATACGCATATGTGCTTTATGCTTTGCCTGGGATACGGGATTAGCTCAGGATCACGCTCAAGGATACGGTCATGCCTTCGGACGTGGATATCTTCAAGTTGGAGGACGTCTCTTCCTGAGATGCTGACGTAGACGCGGAAACGGATGTCGACGAAGTTGGTAGGACTACAGAGAGGAAGTTGCGGCAGATTTCAGGTTAACTAGTCAGCACCAGCAGCGTGCGGGTTGAACCCTAACTCAAACTCCAACTCACCCAATGCCGACACTATCCTACCCGGTCATGTCCGGTTACAGACTCCAGCTATTGACTTTGGGGTTGACTTTGATACGCGGGATCTAGACGAGGATAATGGGATAGGTGTGGTGGGGGAGGACTTGGACATAGCGTAGAGGAGCGGGATGAAATCCAGTTTCTATTCCTTTGGATCCATTGGGCATTATTCGGCACCCCAGACTTGTCACACGAAAGTTGTTGATGTACGAGCCGGAGATGAATCGAGTGTGTGACAAAATGGCATGGCCGAAACCTACCTACAGGTCCGTTGTTGCATCTTTGCTCTACCTAAATACTGGCTGAATGAACTGGGTGCAGATGTATCTTGTCGTTTACAGTCTGATGAAAGCAACCAGCTTAGGTCCGAAGGGTTCAAAACCGTCGGTGTAGTTACTTTTGGGAAGATGCGGACAAATTGATAGATCAAAGTAAGCACTTGTGTACTCCAGAGCTTCACCCAGCTTAATCCCGTTTCCCCAAACCTGCAGCTACGTCTACGCCTGCTCAGTCCCATAGCAATTGCCAACCGACCAGATTGAACTGGCTCCCCATCGAAGCTCTTAGTCCGTATCAGAACAACTGGACCACCAAAGTACGACTCCAGAAGCCGGAGCTGAAAACTCACAGAATGGTGTATCGTTCACCTTTGCCCCTCATCCTCCTCCAGCGCCTTAAGGCCCGTTTCCCCGCCGCCTCTTTATCTCCGCTTTTCATGATCACGTCCAAAGTGATATGCGACAACAAGTCCTGAAGCATCGTCGCACAGGGTATATTTACTCGGCGCGAGCTCAACCAGATGGAATGCGAGATGTCTTCCAGATCTGATCCCCACCCACGACTTCCCTCATTTGGCAATCCCCCATCCAAGCCTTCATTGGAACCTTCCCAGCCTGCGCTTCCTCGAAGATCTTCTCCCATCTCCATGTCCCACGACAGTCCTTCATCCGCCTGATTCCTCTTCCCCTGCAACAACTTCCTCTCCACAAACTCCTGTCGGCGATGACAAATTTGCTCCAAAACCGATTTTGATTACCCCTTTGGCTTTGCATTGCCGAAAGAAATATGGGCGTCGTTTTGAAGAGCAAAACTTTTGCTGTTTTGGCTGTACCTGCTCTATGGTAACAGCACTTTCTGTGTCTCACTGAGTGGTGAGTTTTTTTTTATCTCCAGTTTCTTGTTCAGATGGTGGCTGATTCGTTATCAATTGAATGGGCATAGTGGAGCCGATCCCAGTAGAATAGGATCAATCTGCAAGACTGATAGGTTTAAGTAAAACATTCTTGGGTTGAAACTCGATGTGATTCTGTTTCGCCTTGCTTCCTGTGTATATATCATGAGCGTCTTTTTTTGCTCAATTCAAAAATCTGTTTCCTTTGTTCTGCGCACTATTCTGACCACCTATTTTTGGTGATGGATGAGACTATGAAAAGAGACATGCCTTCTGTATTGATATAATATATAAAATATGCATAAATATTCTTTATATAGCCCAGGGTGCTGTAAAGCCCATCAAAGCACCTCAAAGCTGCCAAGAGAGATCTGAGATTTTTGGAAAATCCTGGAAGAGCTGATGCTCCCAAGAGTCTTGGTGCAACTCAAAGGTACTTGGTATTTTGCCATAATCCTAGAGCTCTCAGATTCACCCTCATGGTGGTTTTGAGGGTTGTCTGTTGCTCTAGGTATAGATCATTATTTTAGGTGAACAGGATCATTTAAAAAATCTAGGCAAGTTCAAATATTCCAGTGAATTATCACAAATCCTGGATATCCATAGATAGCCCCAGGCCAGGGGTGTTTTTTCTGATGCCACAGCTTTACCCCAAAATGTTTCCGTGGCTATTCCCGTTTGGTTTGGGTGGGATTGGGTCGACACATCTTTCAGATTCTGCTACAAATCCTGGATATCCATAGATAGCCCCAGGCCAGGGGTGTTTTTTCTGATGCCACAGCTTTACCCCAAAATGTTTCCGTGGCTATTCCCGTTTGGTTTGGGTGGGATTGGGTCGACACATCTTTCAGATTCTGCTCATAAGCGATTTCTCATGATGTATCATGACAAGCGCTTTCAGATGGACCTCTCATTTCCCTTTGTAGCTTTTAGTCATGAACAGATTAAAGCTGGATCAACTCAGTTGTACATTATGGCAAGTTCAAGGCAATTCGATTCGATATCACAGCGAATACAGTCAGTCAACCCTTCTGTTTTGCAATCACTTGCAACGCGGATGGCAAACGGTGAATTTGTAAAGCCATCCAACGAACACGAGACTGCGTGTTTTGATCTGTTGCATGATGTAGACCATGGTTCGAGTAAGGTCAGTGGGTCAGTGTACAGTAAGAAGCTGATGCGCCATGAGATTTGGTCTTTGATCACCTGCGTCGGTGGACCCGCTTGGTATTTTACCCTGGCACCTTGCGACCATAAACATCCCATCTGTCTGTACTACGCCGACACACAACAAAAATTTGATGTTCCAATTCGAAGCAAATCTGAATGCCGCAAGTTGATTAGCAAAAACCCCGCTGCTGGCGCCCGCTTCTTTCACTTTCTTGTATCTCTTTTCCTTGAGGTTGTCGTTGGTACTCCAAACTCACCTGGTCTTTTTGGTCCGTGCTCAGCCCATTACTGTACCGTAGAACAACAAGGTCGACTTGCCCTCCATTTACATGGCATGATCTGGGCAAAAAAGAAACTGTCTCCTCAAGAAATCAAGGTACTCCTGCTTGATCCATTGTCGGACTTTCAACAACGCCTAATCGCTTACTTGGAGAGTGTTCAGATTGGAGAATTCATGACTGGCACTAAAAGCGAAGTTGAGGCTGCTGTGCATAGTGCTGAACAGGTGCAATACTATGTCAGTCCGGAGTATACACTACCCCTACCTCCCCCGAAATCATGTTTATGCAATAACTGCGAACATTGTTTGGCACACAAAAGTTGGCTGGTACAATTCAAGTCAACGGTAGACGACCTGCTGCTGAAATCAAACCTTCACAACTGCAAGCGCGCACTGAATGATGATGGGACAATAAAAAGCAAGGAAAAATGGGCGGTTTCTTGTCTCAATAATAAATATAAGACATGTAAAGCTCGTTTTCCTCGAACTCTCCATGTTGAGTCTACAGTAGACCCAACAAGCGGCCATGTCAGTCTTAGAAAATCAGAGGAATGGCTGAACGATATTTCACCTGCTTTAACTTACCTTGTTCGCTGTAACACGGATGTGACCTGCTTGTTGTCCGGTACCGCTATCAAAGCTGTAGTGGCCTATGTGACAGATTATATCACAAAATCAGGTTTGAAAACTCACGTTGCATTTGATGCTTTGAGGACTATCTTTGAGAAAAATACTGAGATGCTAGATGGCGACCAGTCACAAAAAGATAAGTCTCGGCAACTGCTCACAAAGATGGTCAACCTCCTTGCCACTAAACTCGAAATTGGAGCACCCATGATATGCCTCTATCTGCTACAAAACCCTGACCATTATAGCAGCCACAAATTTGTGCCATTCTACTGGAAGAACTTTGTAACCGAAGCTCGAAAAGTCTGGAGCTTGGGTGACCATCATGATGAGCCAGATACTAAGGTGGTTGTTATGAAGCAAAAAGGCAAATTAATAGGTGTCTCGTCCACGCTAGATTATGTGCACAGACCTGAAGAGCATGAGAACATTGCTTTGTATGACTGGATCCGGCGCTTTCAGCGAACAAAGTCTCGGCCCAAGCGCAAAAAAAACACAAAAAGCTCTCCAGTCCAGATCGACGGCGGTGATGACAATGAAGGTACTTCTGAATTTGTCGGCTCTTCCCTTTCATTTCTATCAGCTCATCCTCTCCAAAAGACACACTCTGTTCGTTGTTTTCGCAACTATCATACTATAGTCCCAAACTTCATCGGTCCTCCGCTCCCGCGACCTGATAAAGATGATCGCGAATTTTATTGCTCTACTATATTGGCCTTCTTCAAACCATGGCGTTCAGGGTTTGATTTAAAATGTGCGGGCGAAAGCTGGGATGAGGCGTTCACCAATCATGTCTTCGGAGAGACTGAGTTCTTATACATAAAAAATATGAATATCAGGTATGAGTGCCTAGATTCAAGAGATGACTACCGCACCCAAATGAAAAAAGGATCCACTATTGATGTTCAACTTCCGCCAGGTATCACAGACTGCTTAGGACCGTTTGTTGGAGAGCATGGTGACTTTGATTTGGGCCCTCTTGACATGCAGCCAGATGCTGAGATCCTGTTCGATGGCGAATCCGGTTTTGTGAGTGGAAAGCGCTACCTAGCGAGCCAGCAAGCCATGAATATTATGCGAGATAAGCTGCTGGACTCCGGTTGGGCAGAGCCTTTACTGGGCCGCAGAGAGATTGCTCATACCATAGAGCACATTGAAATAAAAGATCCAAAGGAATGGCTACTGACCTTGTCCACCGTCCGTCAGGATGAGCTCAATCAAAGGAAGAGTTCTGCAAGAACTAATGCCCCATTAACTGATACAGGACTATTAAAATCACACGATCAGAACTTGAAGTACCGGCCGAACATTGTTGAAATTTGCGATCAGCGCTTCTTTGAGTCAAGGGGACTAGAATATGGAAGCGTGAAGAAGCTCGTGGAGGACGTAATTATGCATTTCAGTTTGAATGAGGAGCAGGAAAGAGCCTTCCGCATTGTTGCACAGCATTCCGCCGTTCTCTGCTTAGATCCTCTCCGAATGTATATTGGGGGAATGGGTGGAACGGGCAAATCTCAAGTGATCAAAGCTCTGTTGCAGATGTTTGAGCTGCAGCATCGGCGGTTTGCAATTGTTGTAACAGCTCCCACCGGTAATGCAGCCGCATTGCTTGGAGGTTCGACCTACCACTACATGTTGGGAATCAACTCACAAAGGGAGTTTGTTTCGAAAGCGACGATGGCTGAAGTTTGTACTCGGTTAGAGGGGGTCGAATACGTTATAATAGATGAGGTCTCTATGCTAGACTGCTATGATATGTACAGAATATCAGAGCAGCTCGCTAAGGTCAAAAACCGCGCATCTGATGCGTTCGGTGGCATGAATATGATATTTGCCGGTGACTTTGCCCAGCTTCCTCCTATTGGTGGGGAGTCTGTTTCTCTTTATTCGCATAAATATGACTGTGATGGCAAGACGCTTCGCGACCATTGCTCTGCAATAGGAAAGGCTCTTTGGCACCAAGTAACAACGGTTGTAATATTGAGAAAGAATATGCGAAATACAGGAGAGTCAGATATAGATATAAAGTTCAGAACAGCCCTCGAAAACATGAGGTATAAGGCTTGCACACCTGATGATATTCGCTTTCTGAAGTCGCTTGTATCATCGGATAAACCCGGTCGACATTACATCGGTGCTATGCCTTGGCATGAGGCACCATTGATCGTAGGTGAGAACAAACAAAAAGATGAAATCAATAGGATGGGTTGCATCCGGTTTGCGCAGGAAACAGATCAGCAACTAACGCATTTTTATTCCGCTGATTCAATAGGGAGTTCAGAGGATGATGACAAACAGGGAAAAAGGTCCACGCGAAAGGCAGCCAATTCAAAGGCCACAGTAATGTCGGATACTTTACAAAAAGCACTGTGGAATCTGACACCATCAGCACACGAACACAATGTTCCCTCTGTTCTCTCTCTATGTCGTGGCCTTCCGGTCATAATCCGCCATAACTTTGCAACAGAATTGAGCATTACGAAAGGTCAGAGAGGGTTTGTACATTCATGGCACAGTTTGAGAGGGCCTCGAAGTGAAGTTGTCCTCGATGTACTCTTTGTGCGCCTGCTTGATCCTCCGAATCAGGTGAACATTCCCGGCTTGCCTGCAGGAGTTGTTCCAGTCCCAAAGCGCAAAACAAAAGGGTATGTATTGCTGCCAGATGATAGCAAAATATATGTATCTCGTGTGCAAGTTGATGTTCTGCCAGCTTTTGCCATGACAGCCCATGCTTCACAAGGTCAGGGGCTACAGCCAAATGCAACCGATTTGAATACACTTTCTAACCATCATGCCTATTACACTGCCCTTTTGAGGAGCAGAAGTGCTTCGCAAACAGTTATTCTTCAGGGTTTTGATAATGCACACATGACGGGTGGTGCAAGCGGGAGTTTGCGCAGGGAGTACAGGGAGCTGGAATTGCTCAATGACGTTACAAGACTTCGATATGAAGGTAAACTTGACCAGTCTGTAGCGGGTTCTACTCGCTCCATACTAATTGATACATTCAGAAAATGGAAGGGGAGTACATATGTGCCCCCAACGATACATTCCTCTATCCGATGGAATGCAAAGGATCCGTGGTTTGAAGAGTCCACTGTAGATCTGCCCTGGACTGTAGTCGATAAAAAATCCTTTGAACATCTCTCGAACAGCAAGAAGCTTGCTCAAGCTGCAAAAAAATATGCTGTGTCTCCAAAGAGGGATGTTGAGCCTCCGACTGTACCTCAATCGGGAGAAAATTCTTGCGTTCCCAGCACCGTTATTGTCAGTGATGCAACAATTTGTTCTGATTTGCAAAGTTGTGATGTGAATGATGCAGTTAAACCTAACCAACCTGAGCCTGCTCTTGACCATCCGTCAGCAAAGCGTAAATACTCCGCGTCAGACAGTAATCCGCTCGAGCCCGGGCTGAAGAAATTCAAGAGCTCACCAGCCGCCAATGGTATAAAAGCTCCAACTGCGATTATTGGTTCTCCTGCTCGTGTTGTTGATCCACCTCGACTTTGTTGGTCAAACAACAGCTGTGCATATGATGCTTTGTTTTTGGGTATCTGGCTAGCATGGGTTGAGCAAAGCTTTGACTTTGCGGAGTATGTTTATTTGAGGCAAGTGGCCTTCGATTTTGCAGCATGCACCCGAGGTTCGCTTATGTTAGAGGAAGCGAGAGACAACTTTCGAAGGATTGTGCAAGATCAGCAAACTCTACGGTGGGGTTGTTACACTTCGACAAGTGAGGTTCTGCTTTGCTTGCTAAGGCTAGAAGAGCCTTGCATTCACTATAGTGTTCGCTGCCCTTTAGACCATCCCCGTCGAGCAGTGAATCCTGAATCATCCCTGCTTGCCCCACTCTTTGACATTGCGCCTCGCTCAATTGCACATTGGATTGCAAACATCCCCGCTTACTGCACGGGGAGGCGTTGCAGAACTTGTCGGGAATTTGAAATGCGAACCGCAGTTGTGGTTCGTGCACCGAGCGTTATGGCCTTTTCTGTTGCAGGCCACCCATCTATGGCAATCGATCGAAACATAGTTGTCATTGTGGATGGGGTCAATGTGCATTACACCCTGAAATGCATCTCGTACTTCAGTGAAGCTGAACGACATTACATTTCTAGGGTCTTTGACCGGGATCAGCGGGTTTTTGTGCACGATGGTATGGTGAATGGTGGGCAACCTGTATTGGAGTCGGCCATTCTACATGAGAATGATTTGTCGTCCTGTCGTGGTTCAACCATGACCGCGGCGATATATGTCAGAGTACTTTGATCGTGTTAAAATGTTATGTATTTCTTGCACATCTTGTATTTATGATGATATATGTACCATATGTGATTTATGATATGCCGGACTCGCCTTGCCACGCGCCACGACGCGATGGCCACTCCCTCACGTTTGATTGAAATACGCCTCGTTGGGTTGATTGCCCTAGCTCCCCTTCGTTGTAAAACACCCCATCTATAAAATCCATACAAGGTCGATTGCCCTAGCTCCCTTGCTCCTGGTACTAGTTAGACACGGTCGATTGCCCTAGCTCCCGTTGTCCTAGTGTTTGATAAAGAAGTTTGAAGTACATACGAGGTCGATTGCCCTAGCTCCTTCGTCACTGTTGTAATAACATATAGTCTAGCTCGAGACAGTCGATTGCCCTGGCTCCCGTTCTCACTAGCACCAAAGAAAGAAGTCAGCACACATCTATAAAACCATAAACATAAAACGCAGTTGAGCCCTAGCTCCTGTAAAAGAAATATAAAAAGCTAAAGAACCCGCGGAACCTTTGACAACGCACCCTCGCACCCTTTAATAAATATTTGATACGGCGGTACCATACGAACAAGTCTAACTAAGATTTAGTCTTTGTTTTGTTTTGGTTGTGGTTTAGTGTAGATCACGCACACTGCGCATTAGCGTCAGTGTGAGTATTGTATTTAATTAAATACAAGAGTGAGAACATGCCCAAATGGGGCTATCACCTAAATGGAGCTATGGCGAAGAAGGACTTTCGGATACAGAGACCTAACCTATAGGTTCGGCAATTATATTTATAATAACTGACAGCAACAGTGATCGGGATTTTGGGTTTGCACTGGCTATAGGCAGTGGTTGTAATGTCGTAATTTGATTGATTGTATAAATAAGAAAAAGTCTTTAAGTTCGTTAGGGTTGGGTTAGGGCTGGACGCAGCCGGAGGCTGCTTGCGCGAAGCGCAACAGGTTAGCGGTTAGGATGGCAGCCACAGGCTGCTCGCGCGGAGCGCAAAAGGTTAGCGGTTAGCGGTTAGGGCTTAGGGATGAGGGATATTTTGTCTAGAAGGATTAGAAGGCCTAATAGTGTAGTGGAATGGTGGAGGTGCGGCGATTGATTTATGGGGTCTCTCGTTCGAATCTCAGCCATTGCTTCTTTTTGAAGCACCGTTGCCCCTGTTTTATTGACGTACGTTAATTATTATTGTATAATGACTAACTATCACCATCGTTATATGACGTACATTCTTATTGACAAATTATTATTTTATAATGACTGACTATCACCACCGCAAATGCAAAAATCCCACGGCTGATACCATCAGTCCATTATTTATTAAATCTACGTCCTGGGCTCATTTGCGCGCACTCACACAAAAGAGATTGGTTGAGATAGGAGGGAGGCACCCGACGTTGAAGGGTTGCTTTCTTGAGCTTCAAAATTTATACATATACTTATTTTCCGTATTTGTTCCGCATACGGTCTTCTCTTTTCTTATTGATACTTATGGACTATTGGCATTCCGTTAACCCTCAGTGGTTTCGGGGTAGTATGTTTGTTTTTACATTTAGCCTATACCATAAGCCTTAAACTTGTACCAATCACCTATGATTCATCCCTGTAGTTACATTGTACTCACGTAGTAATTTACTACAGATATAATGAGAACTTGTTATATACGAGTGTACTCACATACGTTGCAGTTTACAGAGTTTTGACAGTTGAAACTGAGGGAAATTGTAAGGTATTCATGAATTTTGGATGGACACTGCCACGCCCGGACGCACTCGCACGCACCGGTTGCACGTAGAAAATATAGGTGCCCCGTAGCTGAGGTTCTGAAAAGTCCCGTTTTGGAGTTAGCGTAGCAGCATCAGGGTTAGCCGCTGTCCTCATGCTGCCCGCACTGCTGCCCGAACCAGGGCATCGGACTCGTACATGCCACACGCAATGCGCGATGACCCTCCAACCATGCCAGTACAAATCACTGCGATGATTTCTTACCGGTACTTAAAAGGTTCGGCACTCGCCACCTGCGGCCATACCCCCCCCAACCTTCATTAATCAATATATTAAAGAAGACCATAACATACGCCATCGTCGCTCGCGCTAAACAGCATCAGCATCCGTGACAGCAAATGCATCATAAAAAGTTTCGATATGTAGAGCCTCGGATCGAAACATAGAGTTTCTGGCCAATAGCTAGCCTGAGCATACTTCTCCAGAAACGAATATACCTGAGTTCCGTGACGGAGACAAGTCTGATGGAATAGTTTTGATAGCGCATTGCGGTTATTGGACATTGGCGTTGCGTGGAAACATTACCAGCGAGAAGGTGAGTTCTGGTTTGATACGCACCCACCATGTGATGTTCAGTAATGAAATGATTGTTCACGGCCAAAGGAGAAAAAATGGCACCGCTGGTATCGGGAGTCACAGAAGTGACTAAGGGATCATGAGAGTGATATTTACAGGAGTTTATTCATCAAAGATCAACGTTTCAACTGTCATCTGTCAGTTCAACGCTTGTCAGTTCAAACCTTGAGTGCTGCACATGAAAAGATGTATGATTGCTATGAACCGCTGGCCATGCTTGTCATGAAGCTGTCCCCGCGGGTTAAGAAAAAACAAAAGCAAATAAAAAACCGGGTTTATAACGTGCTAGAGTAGTTTGTTTAATTTCCAGCACGCAAAAATGCCTACCTTTACCCTCCCAAATCAGATTCAGTTCTTTTACCAGGACAGCGGTGCACCCGCCGGTAATGACAACTATCTTACCTTCTTCATCGTCCATGGACATACATATCATAGCAGTGAGTTTCATTTTTGAATTCGAAGATACTCGTTGGTCCTGACTGAAAATTAGACTTGTTTCTACCTGTTCTTTCGATTGGAAAATCACGCGCTCATCGTGTAATCCTGGTGAATCGACGAGAGTACAGCGGGTCTACCCCCTACTCTGCCGAGGAGCTCGCCGTTTTTGCAAATGGGCCGGACGATGCTCGGTACAAGCAGCTGATCGATGATGGAGCCCATCTTTCACTCCTTTTGGATGGACTGATAAAGTCTCTGTCTTTACCTAAACGAGTTTCCATTGTGGGTTGGTCCCTAGGGAACATATTCACACTGCCAATGGTTGCATCTATCACCACATTACCAGAAGATGTCCGTGCCCGACTCGCTCTTCATGTCATAAGGACGATCATTTGGGGTAAATACGGCTAGTAACATGCATCAATAGCTACTGATAACTTTCATTCACCCAGATGCACCTTCTCATCCTATGGGAATACGAAAAGATGCTTATCTTCCTTTGTGGGATGAAACTCTTCCGCCAGAAGCTCGCGGAGTCGAGTTTGGGAAATGGCTCACAAACTACTTCCCCCACAGTAAACTATCCGAGCGCAACTTTGACACTTTGGAACAACGCGAACACGATTCAAGCCGTAAACGCACATTTGAGGACCTTCCCATGGAGGAGTTATTCAAGATCATTGATCTTTCCCCTGGATCCAAGTGCGACACTCCTCTCTGCGAGCCGCCCTTTGCAGCCATGGAAAACAAGGTGGTCACCGAAGCATTGTTCGATTCTAAAGTTCGCCAAGCATGGGGGGATATGAAGATCTGGCACATGGTTGGAGATTACAACCCATGGAATATTATCTTTTGCTGGTGGACTTTTGAGGCGGAGGTTAAAAAGGCTAAATCTCCGGAACCTGCAATCAATTTCACAATTAATAAGGGGGCTAATCACTTCGTAGGTCTCATTCCGTAGTCTCTGCTTTCAAGCTCTCTGACAACATTCACAGTTCATGTGGGATTATCCTGAAGCGTGCATGGATAAGCTCGAGTTTTGCGCCACTTCTTAAGTCAAGTTGTTCGTTCTTTTTAAGTAACGAGCGAGAAAATGAAAATTATGGTAAGGATAAAGTTACCAGCTCTCTAAATGCAGATCTCCGAGACATCAGGAGCGCGCAGTGCGAATGCTTTGAACACACCCCCTCAATTGATTCAGATACATATGTTGACCAGTGTGAGCAATTCCCACCAAATATTGGTAGAACTCTAAATTATCAATGAAATGATCTGTGATTGATCCGGCAGAGTGACTTTCTGTCAATGCCTGATCAACATGATGTTATTTTATGTTCTGAATCCATCAATCCTATCCGCACCCTTGGGGCACCTGGCTTCTTGGGCGGTGAGCAGATATCTGTGGCGAGGCACAGTCAAATGATATGTTGTGATATGCTTACAATGCTTATCCAGGTACCGGTCCTATGATTGGGAACCAATTCTTGAAACTGAATATATAGTGCCTATTCCCATACTGGAGTTTCTCTCCTCGTGTCGAACTCCCCAATGGCCAGCCCTCTTGCTCCCACTTTTGGTGTTTCGCTTGCTTCGATCTGGCTTGAAACTATGTATGTAGGCCTCTACTACAACTCTATGGCTTCTTCCTGATTCACACTGTTTTCTAGCCTATACGGTATGGGATTGTTACAGACTTGGCTCTACTTTCACTGGTACCCCAAAGATCATTGGAGTGTAAAGTTGATTGTAAGGCATCAACACATTATTTCCGAATGATATTAATGCATATTTGATAGGTCTTAGTCTTGACGTAGGCTTTTCGATGAGAATCAATCTTGGTACTTCCTAATTGAAGCCGGGAGGCTTAAACAGACTAACAGAAAGTCTTCAAATCACTTCTTTCTTTGCCGATACATATGTTAAATTGATTGATAATTTTGGAAATATTGAAGCATTGACAATCATCACCTGGTATGTTTGAGCATATTCAGAACTTTGTTAATGTTCTAATCAAGGTCAACAGGCTGGACTCGGTTAGTATAAATTATAATTGGATTATCTGCATTGCATGTTGATGAATTTAACCATAGCTTCAGCTTATAGCAGGTGTAAGTCAAATAATCTCAGCATTTGAACAGGGTTATTTCATTCTTTTTGATGATTGATTAAAAGTATACATCTGCATTTATTGTTCAAATGTATGTCAAACAATGTACTGCCAAAACCTTCACTGATTCATCATGTGTGCTTCCATTGTAGGTACTTTGGCTACACCATTTATCGCTGTGGGTCCATATATTTTTACAAGAACCGTCAATGTTACAAACTGTCATTTTAGTGGATGTCAAAAGACCAATTTTTGCCATTATCATTGTAAGCAAAAATGTTCAACTTTAATCTGTTCTAAATGATTTCTGTAGGTGATACTGGCTCTTCTGCAAATTGCAGCCGGGATAAGTGTGTTTCATCGGTCATTATCCCTACATCCTAAATTACTCAATGTTATGAAATCTTTAGCTCAAACTGTCAAAATGTGAGCTCTTGCTCAGGGTAAAATTTGCGGAGTGTATCTAATATTTTACTAGAACACTACTTGGTTCTTTTATCATTCTTGATAGTACAAAGGTCAGCAATATCTCTCTCGCTCCAAGTCTTTGAGCTTTTATAACTGAAAATTTCAATCATTATATCATCCAGGCCATCACATCATTGGAAGCAGCTGCGTCTGTTGCATGTGACATTGTGATCACATTGGCCCTTTTCATCAAATTAAGGAGCCACCATTCTACAATCAAATCGTTAGCATTTTAACTTCTATTTTCTTGGTATTAATGTCATGCATCTACAGCACCAATACAGTTCTTCAAAAGCTGTCTTTATATGCCATCAATCGCGGTATACTGACAGCTGTTTCGGCTACCTTGAATCTCATATTGGTTAGTAGCTCTTGCTCAGGCCACTGGTACTAGAGACAAATTTCACCATGACTTCAACACTTACAGTTCCTTGCAATACCCAACACATTCTACTTTTTCCTTGGGCTTATGCTGTGTAGCAAGTGTATGTATCTTCTTTTTATCTTTCATCGCAATTACTTATTATAGCTATTATAGTATACATGAACAGTATGCTAGCAACGCAAGTCAAAAATCACTGTCAATTTGTATCCGAGCTTATCCTATGCATAGCTTAAACACAAGGCAGTATATTTCAAGCTCCTCTCAGGCTCAGAAACATACTCAAGGGTGGCAGTCAATCCCCCTCGAGAACTTATCAGGATCAACTGCGGCATCTAATCCCAGAATCTTGGCTAATTCCACACGAGGAGTCAACATTGACACTGTTACAGACGTTCATTTTGATGAGTCCGGTTTGGTAAGTTTTAGCTCCACCCCTTGATATCTTGCTAATTGAATAATGGTCTCTCAAGAATCACAAAACCTCTCTTATGCCGGATATGGCTTAATCAAATCGGATATCTTAGGATGTAATATGTAAATAGACTTGCTAAACTATCCCAGATTTTCGCCTTGAAATTTCAATGTACCGCTTGAAATCCTTGATCGATAAACTTGTCAAAGAAACTTATATACTGTACTTCCCGATCGGATTCACTCAGAGGTTTTTGAGTCTTTGAAGAGTCTTGGAATAGTGGAGCAAAGCAGAGAATGTGCCCTGGGATGATGTTTGAATCCGCAAATATACGGAGGGTAATGTGCAGTGCGTTAAGGTGAAAGAGAAAACAATACTAAAGACACACAAAAACGCTAAGTTCAAATGCCACTAAGACGAAGCTCACTAAATGGCACAGAAAGAGGAGTTCGTAGTAGTAGGAGATGCGAGATTCAAATACAATTTCAATGAATGTCCAACAGACGAAGAGAGTTGGTCAGCCTAACAGGCCAAGTTTCAAAGTGGTGCACACTGAAAAACTAAGCATTTCTGTGATTGAAAAAGGCCAGAAGGAAAACCATTAGGACACAATCTTTTGCTGAGTTTTACAAAGTTTTATCATGTTATCATTTCACTGGGACACTCAACTTCATGAAATGCGTTTGCTACTCCGACATTTTCAGCGCAGAGTACTCATTCCGATGGGTTTCTCGGATGACTTATGAGAGCGAAGCGCAAAATTTCATTAGTAAACTTCGAGTCTCGTATCTATATGGAAACCTGGAAGTACTAGGTCAATGACTATGACCTCAACAATAACTGAAATGTCGATGATAATAATAGAGTCTGGAGGGGTCAATCAAGGACTTAATCCAGAGCGCAGTCCTCTGAAGAACATTCCCACCGGGATTGGACTCGAGAGTAACCCACTCTAAAGATTATAGTCGCCCATCTAGCAGCATAGAGATACTTGATTGGTAATTACACATACATGAAGAACACAAGGATTACAACAGATCATTGTTGACGAGTCTGTGACCAAGTTCAAGTTGGAAGAGCAACAAAAGAATGAACAACTTGACTTAAGAAGTGGCACAAAACTCGAGCTTATCCATGCACGCTTCAGGATAATCCCACATGAACTGTGAATGTTGTCAGAGAGCTTGAAAGCAGAGACTACGGAATGAGACCTACGAAGTGATTAGCCCCCTTATTAATTGTGAAATTGATTGCAGGTTCCGGAGATTTAGCCTTTTTAACCTCCGCCTCAAAAGTCCACCAGCAAAAGATAATATTCCATGGGTTGTAATCTCCAACCATGTGCCAGATCTTCATATCCCCCCATGCTTGGCGAACTTTAGAATCGAACAATGCTTCGGTGACCACCTTGTTTTCCATGGCTGCAAAGGGCGGCTCGCAGAGAGGAGTGTCGCACTTGGATCCAGGGGAAAGATCAATGATCTTGAATAACTCCTCCATGGGAAGGTCCTCAAATGTGCGTTTACGGCTTGAATCGTGTTCGCGTTGTTCCAAAGTGTCAAAGTTGCGCTCGGATAGTTTACTGTGGGGGAAGTAGTTTGTGAGCCATTTCCCAAACTCGACTCCGCGAGCTTCTGGCGGAAGAGTTTCATCCCACAAAGGAAGATAAGCATCTTTTCGTATTCCCATAGGATGAGAAGGTGCATCTGGGTGAATGAAAGTTATCAGTAGCTATTGATGCATGTTACTAGCCGTATTTACCCCAAATGATCGTCCTTATGACATGAAGAGCGAGTCGGGCACGGACATCTTCTGGTAATGTGGTGATAGATGCAACCATTGGCAGTGTGAATATGTTCCCTAGGGACCAACCCACAATGGAAACTCGTTTAGGTAAAGACAGAGACTTTATCAGTCCATCCAAAAGGAGTGAAAGATGGGCTCCATCATCGATCAGCTGCTTGTACCGAGCATCGTCCGGCCCATTTGCAAAAACGGCGAGCTCCTCGGCAGAGTAGGGGGTAGACCCGCTGTACTCTCGTCGATTCACCAGGATTACACGATGAGCGCGTGATTTTCCAATCGAAAGAACAGGTAGAAACAAGTCTAATTTTCAGTCAGGACCAACGAGTATCTTCGAATTCAAAAATGAAACTCACTGCTATGATATGTATGTCCATGGACGATGAAGAAGGTAAGATAGTTGTCATTACCGGCGGGTGCACCGCTGTCCTGGTAAAAGAACTGAATCTGATTTGGGAGGGTAAAGGTAGGCATTTTTGCGTGCTGGAAATTAAACAAACTACTCTAGCACGTTATAAACCCGGTTTTTTATTTGCTTTTGTTTTTTCTTAACCCGCGGGGACAGTATAGCCCGCGGTCATGCTGGTGTACGGCTGTCGAGCATTGAAAGGCTGACAGATGACAGTTGATTCGACGGATAATAGAGTCAAGTAATGTATCTCTTAGCCACTTCTGTGAGTCCCGATGCCGCGGTGTTATTTTATCCCCAAATATCAAACCGTAGCTTCTCGCTGGAACTCATATGAGCATTTTCCAAGTACTTCACTTCCGTGAGTCCCGATACTGGCTGTGCTATGTTTCTGTCGACCTTAACCCCATTTAGATAAAATCACCAAGCGGGGATAAGGCGAAGGTCGAAGGTTTAGATACAAATGCCAAACCTATAGCTTCGGGAATGATGCAGCCTAATAATATTGTTTCACAGGCTGTTTAAAGTTTAGGCTCGGCTTTCGCCGCTGGCGGCCTTACCCCTAGTCATATTCATCAGTGATATTATAGTCTCCACGTACCATACGTCTGATTATGGATTCTCATCGCGCTCGATATCTGCGAGTGGGATATCTATCATTTCCGAGTTTTGGCGTCATGAGAAACCCACCACGCGTGGATATATTCACCCGCGGATTGACCTTGTTCAAGGGGGAGGTTTCCGGGAATAGCGTATGAGCTACTCCCGACGATCTCATCTCAAAGTGCCTAAGAGTAAAATATTTTTGTTACAGCTTTTTGCATTAGCCTTGAGCTTCTGTTGGACCACGACCGAGAATATACATCCCGCAAAAAAAGTAGAGTTCTGAGGGAGGAGGACTTAAGGCGGATCACTAACGTACGTAGGGAGCCTCGTGACGAGGATACATCCCGCCAACCAAGCACCGGAAGACAGGTAGATGTATTGATTTCTATGGAAGTAAATGATAAATCCATGCCCGACGCAAAACGTTCAATCGGATATATTCCTAGTTTGTTAGTTGATTCTCTTCCGCCGATATGCATTCTTATCCTAAAGTGAAAGCTTAAGTACTTCTGATCGCGAAGATCAACATTCCATCAGTTTAAGCTTATAATATACGACCAGCTGTAATGGACCAAGCCTCCAGCTTGTTGGTTTTTAGCCCAATTTCGCGGTCCTCGGAGATATTGTCAAAATGAAGCATGGGTTTGACCATGACCGATCGAAATGGATCCGCTACCTCAAGGTTCGAGGACATACTCTATGCTCATGATATCAGATGTGCTGACCGTGACCCTCGCCATGCAGCTTTGAAACAGCTATGATCAAAGTATCCCAACAACGATACTATACTGGGACTCGCAGTATCTTTCACCCGCAGACACTACTGGTCAGTTCACGTCGGGAAGTGACTGATTATGATTCCGCTGATTCCAATGATCAAGGTTGAATATACAGCATCAGACTATCGTCGCCGCTTTCGAAAGTCAACTTTCAGTGGCACCAGTGGAGCTGAAAACCGGCGATTTTGTGCTGGATAATGCTGCGGAAACTAATAATTCTGCTGCTGTGTTTCGACTCAGAAAACTGAAGCTCATATTCCCATTTCCAGGTGTCTGTTTGCTTGAATTCTTCAGGAAGAATCAGAAGGAAGATGTCATACTCAACATAGACTGCGTATTTGAGAGCTCTTGCCCCTGGAGGATGGCTAGAGCTGGTGGAGGTCGAGGCAAAGAAGACTAACTACAACGTTGGAACGTCGTCGGGAAGCTAAACGCTCTTACGCTGTATGCACAGAAAGTATGTATATGCGATCTGGGAAACTATCCTCCTCCTTTGTTAAAGGAAATTGAGGTTCTGGACGTTCAATGTGTGGCTCAAGATTCGCCTATGGATCCAAATGGGAAGAAGGGTCGCAATGAGGTGGCTGTTGGAAAGGGCTTACGCGCACCGTAGTGGAGGCTGGCGGCAATATGGTTTTGTAAGCTCGGCAGAAGAATACGAGAAGCTGGTGGGTGAATCCGCTATGTAATGGAATCATAACCTGCAAGTGGGGAAGGCTTACTCTACTTACTAGGCCGTTCTGGGGAGGAAGCCCGAACCTTCTTTGGGGAGTCATGCTCCTGCCATACTTTACTTTACACCTCAAGATCTAGGAGCTCAATTTCTAGCGCATTCTGATACCATCTCCTGAGTAGTCTTGCCTTCGGGAGGTAGACCTTGCCAATTGCAAAAATGATCAAAGGACTTGCTCATCTTTACCCCCATCACAAAGCCATCCAGAAACTTGAGTGTTTTCATCCCAGCGTGATCGCAATATGGATTCGACCTGCTCTCAATCTACAAGTTTTAACCTCGGATTCCGTTCTAGATTCCGATTTTTGTACTCTATAACTTTCTACCACATTCTGATATCTTCGTCTTCATTTCTGTAATCGCACCTCATAGTATACCTTCTAGATACACTGTGATAAGATATATCTGAAGCTCAAACCAAAACCTAGTACAAACAACATTCACACATCTTCCTATTATCTTATATTCAAAACTTCAGACTCTTCTCCCGATAGCGACTGCCAGTCTAAAAGAAACGGCTTATACTAAACGTATAGCGAAGCCAATAAATCATCATTTATTTTCCATATCCTTGGATGATGTACTGATGTTTCTGCTATAACTTTGTTGAATTCTGTAGAGACCCACGCTCAGCTAAAAAGTGGGATAGATGCCGCTCATTCTTTGCAAAAACATGTGTAATGTGCCACCCCGACTCATTGAGAAGTTTCTTCATAGCAGGTAGCGTACGGTCTTGACCATTGAACAATGTCATCATCTGTGGCATCATTAATCAGTACCTCACGCATGGTCATTTATAGATAATCCGCTTACTGTAAGATCTGTCATGTATGCAACTTCATGAGTACTTCCATAGTTTGCCAGGAGTGGCTCTGGAGCATATTTATACTGATAGCCTTCCCTCTCGGCACTATTGTCATGCATTGGATCAGCGCAAGTGGGATGGAGTAGTAGCTCTGCTACTATAAGCTTGGTTTTCGGGGTGGCTGCATGATGGAGAGCAAGTAAGATGTGTTTCGCATAACTGTCGGACCAATTATGAAGAACCCTTCGAATATGAAAGACAGCTGCATCTTTCACGGGCTGCTCTCGAAAAATATCGCAAACTGCCAGTGGTTCAGGAACAATTTCTCAACACATCCGCCATATTACGTTACTTACCTTGGAATGTGACATGCTTTGTAGTCACTGCTCGAGGGAAATGGGTGTTCCAAAACTGAACAAAATTAATTGCGGCATTGAATGTAAATATACATTCGGATCTTTCAAAACGTACATTCGCTCCATCTCTAATCCCGGCGGATACATCTTCGATGATAATTTTCAGGTGTGGGTATTTCTTTGAAACAGGAATCATTGCCGAACCAATCCCCCCTCCAACGTCAACAACCTTTGCGCCCTGGTGGAGGGAGTGCCAACTGAAACCTTGAAGAAGGGTTATCAGATCCGTACGGGAGAGTATGCTCGTTGAAAAATGCTATACATTCCAATATTGAAGATCCCGGATCATTGTTCATCGCCCAGCCTCTCATCGCAATATTGAACCGATGTGCCATTGATTTATTGCGGGGCAGGCCTATATACTCCCAAAATGGCAATTGGGTTCCCATTACGTGCTGAAAAACCGTTTCGTTAGGCTTTCCGGAGAACTTTAGTTTGGAGTCGGTCAGTGTTTCCAACAAGGAGCTTGAAAACTTCGAGCCTTCCGCACTGGTGTTTGAAATTGCAGTGAACTTCAGACCGAAAACACGCGAGCGCAGAAGTCTAGTAGATACCGGATTTCAAACATAGCGACTTCTCCAGAAGTATCTTCGTGTTTGCTCTCAGGGCTTTGATGAGAGGTATGCTTGAGTATTCATTATCAAATATCTTGGAAACTTACTTTGCATTTAGCTCATAGATATCCTTACCACTATCCAACGCATTCGAGAGACGATTATTGGAAAATACTCCGGGTGGACCCTCTTGGAAGACGTGGCGGAGTGTCAGTAGACGAAGAACCCGTTCTACAGGACGTGTGATTAACATATACGAGTAGTACAACTTGTCCATCTTACCAAGTTTTCCCTTGTCAATGGTGCATCTTTTAGCTATTTCAGTAATGTTCATTCCCTGGAAGGTATTATGTTTATCTTCTCAAATCACAAGTGATACTGTTATACCTGGGATCCGCCTTCTCGTATGATTTCAGCTACATTCAACTTGATACAGACTCGAAGGGCCGCCGTATAATAATGCTGCGGAATGTGTCAATGTATGTCACCGATGCTGGAATATGAATATTAATTCACGCTGTTGAGCAAGCTGAGAATGAGTTCGTTTCGTGGGGTAAGAATTGTGATCAGCTGGAGCGCCGCAGTGGCAATAATATTTGCTGAGTGATCAGCGAATGAATTCTGCCGGAACTCTTGGCTGTTATGTGAACTATAGCTGCTTGGGATTTCGAAATTTTGCGAGATGCAAGTTTGAAGCAAAGTGGCCGTGTTAGATGATATTAACTGTGAAAGTTGAACAATTTCCTCTTGCATGAGGATATGAATCTGGGAATGACTGACGGATGCAATAAAAGTAACGTCTTTATATAATATAGTATACAGGTACTCAGAAAAAATATAGCATGATGAATCTTTGATGTCAAAAATTGCGAGTCCGAAAGAAGAAATGATCGATTGAGGAATCGTCTTTGTCGGAATTTACGTGAGAGTCTCGTTCTATACATGTCGATTTTTTGACGATATTGGGACGTTTTTTGGTTTTTTTTTTTTCAATCATTCAGTATGTCTTCATTGAAGGCGTCATTATTTCCGAGGCACTTCATTTTTACAAGTCGCGGTGCATACCAGGTTAACATTGGATCCCACGTTCTGGCAGATCCGAAATTTCCATCAAACGCCGGAATTAATTTTGTCCAGTTTTGGACATCCATTTCCTCAAGCAGTGACTACAAAGCACGTCACATTCCAAGGTAAGTAACGTAATATGACGGTTGCCTTGAAAAATTGTTCCTGAACCACTGGCAGTTTGCAATATTTTTCGGGAGCAGCCCGTGAAAGATGCAGCTGTCTTTCATATTCAAAGGGTTCTTCGTGATTGGTCCGACAGTTCGCTTTTTAGCTGAGTGCGGGTCTCTACAAAATTCAACAAAGTTGTAGCAGTTTCGAACATGACTGCCACACCAGAATCCAAGGATATAGTAAATAAATGATGATTTATTAGCTTCCCTATAAGCTTAGTATAAGCCGTTTCTTTTAGACTGCCAGTCGCTATTGGGTTAAGAGTCTGTTGTGAATATGAGAAAATTAGGAAGATGTGTGAATGTTGTTTGTACTAGGCTTTGATATGAGCTTTAGATATCTTATTATCTAGAAGGTATGATTCCAGAACCAGATCAACGTATCTTTGTGATGAATGCCAGACTTTTTCAAACTTGGCGACAGTAATTCTCATACCTACTGAGTACCCTCTGAATCGTTGCAGAATTCTACAATTTGTTTCACCAGCTCGGGACCGCTGTCGACCATTCCAATTTCACAAAACACGTCATCATCAAAACTTGTTAGCTGCAGACTTACAGTGGGGACTGTTCATTAATGGAAGGGTACCAGTGCGTTTACGAGTCCGGAGTAGTAGTAATTAAGGAGAAACTATCGTCGCCACAAGCAGTGTTGCCGCGGTTCGGTCCATGAACCTAGTGGACCGGGTTCGAACCTGAACCTGAACCGAGGTTCAGGTCCAGGTTCAAGCATTTGTGTGGACCGAACCGCAAGGTTCGGTCCGCGGTCCAGACTACCAGCAAACCTAGGTTCAAGGTCCAAAATCACTCTGGACCCCTGAACCTTGAACCTCCAATATGCGCGGCCACCGCTTGGCCGCCAGTTTGGATCTTCCTTAGCTGACGGCGCATATGAGCCATTTGTGATTGCTGCCTCTTACTTTGTTTTTTCTTTGCTTTTGATGTCTGAGCAGTGCAAATTTGGAGTAAGTTCCACCCATAGAAAGTACGTCCAAAAGCTAATGCTGTGATCCAAGTCTTTCTTTCCCCACCATGGGCTCCGGCAGAGACCTGATTGATAAAACCTTGATTGTTCAAGGGCGACGTCATACCAAACCATCCAACCGGCTTCCACAGGAGATAGGCCGTGTTCCTCAGACCACTGCTGCAATATTCTGGATAGTGTATCAATTAACTGCTTATTATATCTAAATCGTGCAGCTGCTGATCCATCACAGACTAATTTGAACAATCTACCCACCTCGGATTCTGAAAGTGACAAAGTACCACTCCCAAAAAGTCATTAAGTCCAAATTTTCCTAAATTTTCATTCTTTAACATGATACACAGATGGAGGAGCAAGCAAACGCAAGACTCTGAACTTCTTTTTCGAGCCACGTAAACGCAGCAAGGCGAGAACAACTTATTCTAATTAAAAAAGTGTTACTAGCAAGCTTTGGAGGTTCGAACCGGGTTCGGACCAGGCGCTACCCCGAACCTGGACCGCTGAACCTGAACCTTAGGTTCAGGTCCAAGGTTCAAGAAAATTGACAGGTTCACGGACCGAACCGAACCGCGGCAACACTGGCCACAAGGACGAACCTACACTTTGTTCCGGACTCGTAAACGCACTGGTACCCTTCCATTAACGAACAGTCCCCACTGTATTTACTAGTGGTACCTGCCAGCGCCGATGAAGAAAATGTAACCGGCGTGATCAAATTCCTACGGTAAAAGTGGCAAGCCGGGTTTTTTTTCGAAGGATATTGATTTTGGGCCATTTACACCTACTAGTTATAATAAAAGTACCTGTATACATGAGATTACAGTGCTACCAAGTACACTATCCAGAAATACAAGCCGTTATGAAGGTGTGAATACAGCAAAAACATGAAGAGCAGAAACTTCTGAAATACAGCCTGATAATAGTTATCCGCCCATTTCATTGTCCTCATTCAGTCCCTTGTCGTCATTGTCATTGAGATCTCCTATACACTCGGAGACGGTCTTGTCGTATGTCTGAAACATCTCAATAGCGCTGTTCAGTGTGATAAGCCTCCCGATGACCCCCATTCTTACCCATTTTCGGCCTCAGGGATAAAAAATTCGAATTTTTGTCCATTCTTTGCTAATTTTTTGACGGGAGCCGCTCGACGTAGCTTTGTGTCGCCCATATGATCAAATTCTACATTAAAAAGTAATCTAAAGACTAGTTAAACCTTTTTACCAGTGGGTTTTTTACGAACTTGGCATAGCTCCACAATATTCTCCGAGAGAACTTTGAAAGTCTCAAAGTCAGTCATAGTGGAGCTTAGGACAATGATATAATCAAAATTGACTTGCTATACCAAATCGCCGGTGATTAATCTCCGACTCTGACCAAAGGGGAGGGCTGGTATACAGCAAACTGCTAAAAAGCCCCCAGATTTTGTCCCAAATGGAAGAATTTGTCCACGATGTGATCACGCTACCTTTTTCCTACGGCTTTCGCCAGGTTTAACTTTGTTATGTAGCTCAATTGCGAGTGTCACTAGTGCGGTGAAAGCTGAGTGCTAAGGGCAATCCAGCAACAGAGTGTCGAAGGAAAAATAACATAAATCATAAACATGATCATTTGCTTAGTACAAGCAAGTGTCAAGGAGCGGGGGAAAAACAGTAGGACAATAGTATAGAGTTGACTGCATATTGCAGTTGCGGAGACTGTCCTAGAAAACAAGTGATGCAGGTCCTAGGCGGCCGCAGGCCCAATGGTCTACTGCTCACAAAGCAGTGTTCACCTCATTAAAAAAAAAAAAAGACTATGTTGTTGTATACTTGTAAACTCAGAACAAGAAAACAATGGGCTGGATTCACACGAGAGTCGGGATGGCTGCCATCCGGCAGCGCTAAGGATAATATACTGGTATAACAAGTGAGGTTATGATTACACACGGGATTTAGAAAAAAATCTGTTGAGCAAATTTTTAATGTGAAACCTTACTTTTAGTTGGGTAGATCCATTGGCGGGATTTCAAGCCCCTCTCTGGCAGGGTCAGAGAGCTGCAGGAGAAAGCGACGATGATAGAGAGAGGCAGGGAGTCCCTTCTTGTCCGTTTGCTTACTTCACTTTTCTATCCTACGGCAAATCGACTTTGGACGCGGCCTGTGGTTCTTGCGCAAATATCAATTGTGAGCGTCGAGGACAGCTTTGGAGTCCTTATCAAGGTCAGTCATCATTGAGGATATAATGTGTCGTCGGTAGTAGGGCATTGTCACTGAAAGAACTCCATCCCCATCGGACTCGTCCAATGATATTGCTTCATGTCCGAGGCTATCTAAAACTTGTTGGGTTTGGTCCAGTTTTGTACGATCAAGTTGGCTAGCACAAAATCGCCAGGTTTCAGCTCCACTGGTGCCACTGAAAGTTGATTTTTGAAAGCTGTAACGATAGGCTGATGCTGTATATTCAACCCTGATCATTAGAAATCAGAATCAGTCACTTCCCAACGTGAACTGACCAGTAGTGTCTGCGGGTGAAAGATACTGCGAATCCGAGTATAGTATCGTCGTTGGGATCCTTCGATCATAGCTGTTTCAAAGCTGCATGGCGAGGGTCAGCACATCTGATATCATAAATGTGGAGTATGTCCTCGAACCTTGAGGTACGGTCATGCTTCATTTTGACAATATCTCCGAGGACCATGGTATTGGGCTAAGAACCAACAAGCTGGAGGCTTTTGCCATTACGGCTGGTCTTTTAGTAGAAGTTTAACTTGATGGAATGTTGATCTCCGTGATCAGAAGTAAGTTTTTATTTCAATTACACGCACACAGCAAATTTGGATAAGAATGCATACTATGGTTGACGGGGATCTTTCACTGTCAGGGATCTTTCACTTTTCACAAAACACTCAATTCTGAGAGCTTGAGACGCTCTCTGCCTTCAGTATTTTACACCCATAATATTTGATTAGTATTTAATCATACTATCCACTCAAAGTAGAATTTTCCTGAGAAGAAAGTAAATGGTGGACAAAAACTTCTGAGAATCTATGCGTGATTCCACAAACATTGCCAGGAACAGTTGAAAAGCAAGTACCAGCAGCAAATCAAAGTAGAGTACGAGGATTATATGCTTCTTTAGAACATAATCCATATTTTTTATCTAGATTACATCCCAGTTTTGAGCCATTAATGAGCAAACAAAAGTGAGAGGGAGCTGAGCGTGACATGGACCATTGCCGTGGCTCGGCACTATCAAGCAAGCGGCAGCTCGACCTTTACTCAATGACCAAACCAAAGCATCTCCGAAGCACAACGCGTAAACCTCAAATTGTTGACAATGTACATGAATATGCATATTCCTCCATCTTATGGTCCTCAGTACACACACTATGTATTGTCGTTACCTCCCCCTTCTCACTATTCTCCTCGCCATCGCCCTCGCCCTCGCCCCCTTTTCCCACCTAGCCATGATACCTTCGTATAAATTTTAATTTGAGTGTTCTTTTCTTGCGCTTTAGTGAAATTGCCGAGTCCTGGCTGAGCCTGCCAGACCCTGCCAGTTTGCCGAGAAACGGCTTTACCGTGATTTCTTCCGCTGTCACAAGTGAAAGATCCCTGATTTTGCTCGGTCATTGCCCGACACAAGCAGCATTGCTCGAGATCAAACAAGAATCTGGCTCCAAGGGTTTGAAAACATTTCGAATCTTACTGTCTAATTAGATTTCTGCTCCGGTAAGTTTTCGAAGCAGTATTGGCGATTTTGAAAAAAGTGAAAGATCCCTGTCAACCATAGTATCGGCGGAAGAGAACCAACTGCCAAACTAGGAATATATCGGCATGAATGTTTTGCGTCGGGCATGGGTTTATCATTTACTTCCATAGAAATTAAATAATAAATATTTCTGTCTTCCGCCTGTGCTTGTTTAGCGGGGTGTATACATCGCCAGGAGGCTCCACGTGTACGTTAGCCCGAAAAGATAAATCATTCCCTCTGTCCCTCTTCCGCCTTCAGTCTTCCTCCCCCAGAACTCTAATTTTTTGGCGGGATGTATATTTCGGTAGTGGTCCATGGCAGGACGCAACAGAAGCTCAACGCTAATAAGGCGAAAAGCTGTAACAAGAATATTTTACTCTCATGCACTTCCTGCCAGTGTCTAACTCGATCCATTTAGCCAAAATCACCAACCGGGGATAAGGCGAGGCCGAAGGTTTGGATACAAAAGGAACCTATCAGTTCTGGAATTACCTTCTGTCAGAATCACGGTCATAACCACCCCGCTTCTATTGAGTCATCCACATAAGTCATTGCGAACAGTGGAATAAGATCTCCTTGCCTGGGAAATCCAAGACTATGACTATTTCCGCATCACCACAAGCTATCATCCGTCATTACCCAGTTTCGTCCTTGATGTCTGTCCTTTTTCTTATTGGCTCTACCCAGGCGATGTCATCTTTCAGTTGATAGCTTAGTTCAACCTTCAGCCGTGTGATACCTAAAAGAGTCTCTTCCTTTAACCGCCATCACCTGGCGTTTTCCCCACGAAGCTGGGAAAGAGCGAGCCTCGTTGGCAGTGGTAGAGAATGAATGACAGTGTTGACCAACAACCAAAGAGAATCCGGACACAGAGCTGTCATCCATATAAAATCATTTTTCATTGTTTAATCAACATCTTACGCGATAATTGTACTTTCTACTTGAATTTCTGACTGTTTACCATATTTTCTGTACTTTTGTTGGTTTTTTCCTGGACCTAATATGATTTTGTCCCTTCAGGGTTCAAGAAAGAACTTAATACCTGCACTATCAACTCTTCTCGTCTACACAGGTGCAAAGACGAACCTGCTATCAACTGTGTTCGACTTCAAATTGACTTCTGCCAAGTCCGCCAAGATAATTCAATTTGTTGTCAACCCTGGGTTGAGCCGAAGACTATTCAATGCCATAATTCGGCCGTCAGAATGCCGCGTGCGCGTTGTTGTTCAAGCCGGTGGCACAAACTTCTGGACTCGAATATTCAGAATTACAGATATTATGAGGTGATTTCAAGCCTTTGTGACAATATAAAGTGTGTATACAGAAGGCTACCTAAAAGAATTACAAGCGGGAGCTCTTGAGCGTGTACTGCCAGTACAGGTTCGCCGTGCTTGTGCCGAAAGACGGCATTCGCAAAGCCTCGGAAATTCTTCGGGACGGCGGGACATAGCCGCTTTCTTGGCATGGCCCTGACACGGCATTGACAATGAAGTCAAACGTTAGTCAAATGAAGTTGAACCAAAGTCAATCGACCTTCGGAGTTGATTTGGCACCTTGAAATTAGACTCGTCCTCATACTCAGTCGGTACATAACACACAAAAAGTAAGTCTCAGCACTCGGAATTTCCGATGAAATCTGACGTCATACATCCAGATATTTGCCAATTTGACGGCGAGGCGTTTGAGGATGCTTGGAAAAGGAACCCGGACACAGAGCTGTTGCCCAGAAATTTGCCGATTTGACGGCGAGGCATTCGAGACGCCCAATGACTTGTAAAGAAAAAGAAAAAAGAAAAGAAAAGCAAGAGTGGCTAAAGAAAAGAATGGCAAGAATGTTAGAGACATGGCTGTTTTGAGCAGAGGCTCACTGGGGATGACAAGGCTTTCAAGGATGCCTGGAATGAAGAGTTTGTCTGGATGTAGTACATTCAATTTGCCGGAGCAAAATCCACCCTTTTCTCGTGTCTAGTTTCTGATATAGACTCAGAGCCATACGTTCAGGCATGTAGTCAACAATTTTCGCTATGTTCGCTGTTCACAGCGACAAGCTTGGTTACAAATTGGCTACCCTATTGGGATAGCTCTCATGCTCTTGCTGTTGGTCACACAAAGATTCAAGGATTTTTGGGAACCAATAAACTGGGCTGAAGTGATATTTTGCATGCATTGTCAAAATGGGGAAGACCGTGTACTGCCTCTAGATCTTTGGGAGGTTTTTCTTCCGCTTTTTCCTCATAGATGCCGAGAATACATCATTGCCCCCCCAGAATAGAAATGTGTGTTCCATAGATGTATTGTACACATTGTCGTAGATACACTATGGTAAACTGGCTGTTCGGGAATCGGACCATGCCAGTATAATTCATATCCTAGTATCCGATCCTATCCTAAAACCCCTCTTTAAGGTACCATCCCCGTCACCAAAATAACTCTGGTATCATCAATGATGAGCCTGATGGTGAAAAAGATGATGCCGGAACTCCAATGATGAAGATGATCCTGAACAACCTGAACAGACGCTGCATGGTAGATCATCAATCTATACAGATATTCTAACATGGGAAGTGGGCCATCGCGCTCCTCGCGTGGCAGGCACGATTCCGGAATGAGAACGTGTCCGTGGCGCGTGTGAGTTTGGGCAGCATCTAACGCTGCCGCGTTAAGACAGCGTCACTCAAAAATCACTTTCCAAATCCGGTATGTCAGCTACGGTCCGAGGATCCGGGACGGATCTAGAGCAGGTGCCCAATACACTCCATACATTTGGTCCGTGACATAGGGGTCCACGCCAGGCCCGCCCTCATATAGTCACGTGATACATAGTTCTACTCTATTCCATGAGCCTCAGGCTGCCCGGGCCACTCCAATGTGTCATCGGACTATCTTTCGGATTTGATCTCATTCGTCACGAAAAGCGTGATATTGTGGTTTGATTGTACTTGACCAATTTTCAGCCTTGTCAGAACGTGCGTTGTTGACTTCTTAGCTTGGGGTGAAGGTTTGCCCCTGTAATAGTGGGTCAGTCCAATACGAGTGCGAACAATGGGGCTGCCCTGGTTTGAGGAGATCACTTTGAGGTGGTGTGGGCAGTACATGGTCATCAATTCTGGACACCACTAACAATTCTTTGTGCCAGCTGACCTGGCACGGACTCAGATATGAATATTTCATTGGTTTATACTTGGAAAATGGCGACGCACTGCTGTTCTGATGGGAATTGTCCCTGTGGTTGCTGACTCAAGCACATACAACTGATGCGCAGGTGAAATGTATGACATCAGTACTAGTGATTCGACCTAAGTTCTAGAAGCGTTTGGTTACGAGTCCGGAACTCCGTGAAGGTTTGTCTTTGTCGAGGTGTTTTTGAACCCATATTTACCCTTTCTTTGATTGTACTAGTTACTCATCAAACTAATGGCATCATCCCAGCCTCCAGGGCACACTGCTTTGTTCGACTATTCCAAAACTCAAAAACCTCTGAGTGAGTTGGTGGAAGTATAAAAGTATCTCTGACAAGTTCATTGATCAAACAGACAGCTAGGATTTCAAACGGTACATTGAAATTTCAAGGCAAAAGTCTGGGATCGTTTATCAAGTTTATTTGCATATTACATCCTAGGGCATCCGATTTGATTAAGCCATATCCGGCATAAGAGAGGTTTTGTGATTCTTGAGAGACCATTATTCAATTAGCAAGATATCAAGGGGTGGAGCTAAAACTTACCAAACCGGACTCATCAAAATGAACGTCTGTAACAGTGTCAATGTTGACTCCTCGTGTGGAATTAGCCAAGATTCTGGGATTAGATGCCGCAGTTGATCCTGATAAGTTCTCGAGGGGGATTGACTGCCACCCTTGAGTATGTTTCTGAGCCTGAGAGGAGCTTGAAATATACTGCCTTGTGTTTAAGCTATGCATAGGATAAGCTCGGATACAAATTGACAGTGATTTTTGACTTGCGTTGCTAGCATACTGTTCATGTATACTATAATAGCTATAATAAGTAATTGCGATGAAAGATAAAAAGAAGATACATACACTTGCTACACAGCATAAGCCCAAGGAAAAAGTAGAATGTGTTGGGTATTGCAAGGAACTGTAAGTGTTGAAGTCATGGTGAAATTTGTCTCTAGTACCAGTGGCCTGAGCAAGAGCTACTAACCAATATGAGATTCAAGGTAGCCGAAACAGCTGTCAGTATACCGCGATTGATGGCATATAAAGACAGCTTTTGAAGAACTGTATTGGTGCTGTAGATGCATGACATTAATACCAAGAAAATAGAAGTTAAAATGCTAACGATTTGATTGTAGAATGGTGGCTCCTTAATTTGATGAAAAGGGCCAATGTGATCACAATGTCACATGCAACAGACGCAGCTGCTTCCAATGATGTGATGGCCTGGATGATATAATGATTGAAATTTTCAGTTATAAAAGCTCAAAGACTTGGAGCGAGAGAGATATTGCTGACCTTTGTACTATCAAGAATGATAAAAGAACCAAGTAGTGTTCTAGTAAAATATTAGATACACTCCGCAAATTTTACCCTGAGCAAGAGCTCACATTTTGACAGTTTGAGCTAAAGATTTCATAACATTGAGTAATTTAGGATGTAGGGATAATGACCGATGAAACACACTTATCCCGGCTGCAATTTGCAGAAGAGCCAGTATCACCTACAGAAATCATTTAGAACAGATTAAAGTTGAACATTTTTGCTTACAATGATAATGGCAAAAATTGGTCTTTTGACATCCACTAAAATGACAGTTTGTAACATTGACGGTTCTTGTAAAAATATATGGACCCACAGCGATAAATGGTGTAGCCAAAGTACCTACAATGGAAGCACACATGATGAATCAGTGAAGGTTTTGGCAGTACATTGTTTGACATACATTTGAACAATAAATGCAGATGTATACTTTTAATCAATCATCAAAAAGAATGAAATAACCCTGTTCAAATGCTGAGATTATTTGACTTACACCTGCTATAAGCTGAAGCTATGGTTAAATTCATCAACATGCAATGCAGATAATCCAATTATAATTTATACTAACCGAGTCCAGCCTGTTGACCTTGATTAGAACATTAACAAAATTCTGAATATGCTCAAACATACCAGGTGATAATTGTCAAAGCTTCAATATTTCCAAAATTATCAATCAATTTAACATATGTATCAGCAAAGAAAGAAGTGATTTGAAGACTTTCTGTTAGTCTGTTTAAGCCTCCCGGCTTCAATTAGGAAGTACCAAGATTGATTCTCATCGAAAAGCCTACGTCAAAACTAAGACCTATAAAATGTGCATTAATATCATTTGGAAATAATGTGTCATTGCCTTACAATCAACTTTACACTCCAATGATCTTTGGGGTACCAGTGAAAGTAGAGCCAAGTCTGTAACAATCCCATGCCGTATAGGCTAGCAGCAGTGTGATTTGAGACAAACCATAGAGATGTAACAGAGGCTTACATACATAGTTTCAAGCCAGATCGAAGCAAGCCAAACACCAATAGTGGGAGCAAGAGGGCTGGCCATTGGGGAATTCGGTGGCACAAGGAGAGAAACTCTAGTATTGGTATAGGCACTATATATGCAGTCTAAGAATTGGTTCACCATAATAGGACCGGTACCTGGATAAGCATTGCGTGCAATAAACATATCACAACATATCATTTGACTGTGTTTAGTGACAGAGATCCGATCACCGCCCAAGAAGGCCTGTGGTGCCCCAAGAGTGCGGATGGATCCTGGAGATAAAACAACATCACGTTGATCCGGCATCGACGGAATTTCTGCCGGATAAGTAACTGATCATTCCATTCATAATTTAAAGTTCTGTCAATATTTGGTACCCCACTTGTCGCTTGTCACAACGAAGAAATAACGCCTCTCTTAGTGAGCTGAAACAATGACTGAACATCGGAAGGACGTGGGGTTTCAGAGGGCATTCACCGAATCGGTCGGACGAAGACAATTGTGCGGCCACCAAAAAGAATGTTGCAAGGAAAAGTAAAATAAAGTGTTCCCATGAACATCGGAATTGCCCGAACTTGTCAAAATATGAGGATGAATCAATAGAGGGGTGTGTTCATGAGAATCGTGAATTTTGAATTTCATATGATAGACCATATAAAGCGCCACTATTCACACTGCGCGCGCCTAATGGCTCAGAGATCTATATTTGGAGATTTCGCCTAAGTACGCAAAAATACTTGTCACGCATGCATGTACTCGTAGTACCCTTTACAGAGTAGGCCGCTCCCGCGTTCAACACACCCGCGGATTTTAGCATCTTTTTTAATTTAATGAGCAAGCGGCGAAAGCAGATCCTTTAGGCGGGACAGCCGAGGACCGAGGCAGGCAGCTGCACACCGCGGAACTGCATGATCGAGACAACCCCAACACCGACCGTCAGAGAAAAGGGTCACAATTGCGGTGTACTGAACCTAGTCTGCCAGTGACAGGTGGACTGTTGATTTTAGACATGGCAACCATCCCAAGAACTCTACGAGAGTGCGACCAAAATTAATAGTTTCGGGAGATCATTTGGAGTCGAGTATTACCGATACTTGGCCGGATCGATGGTTAACGACGATTTAATGTATGTTTGCCAACATGTCTGGGTAATCACCGCGTTGATTGATCTTAGCTAATTCCATTGTTAAGCTAACTCCTTTGATCCATGTACTCAGGTCCAGTTCAACACTGCCGGCATATTGCCGAAACTGCCTCCGTACTAGCTGTCCCGAGTCCCATTGCCACCTTGAAGGGCACTCAGGCCACTAAACTTGGGGATAGTGGGCCATCGCGCTTTGCGCGTGGCGTCTACGACTCCGATGCCCTGGTTCGGGCAGCGTTAGGTTTAGCCGTTTGGCCTAACCCTAACACTGCTACCTCAAAAGCAGGATCCGGACGTTAATGCGGTGACATCCACGTCATGAGAACCGGATCTTTCTCGGAGTTGATCTCATTTGTAACAAAAAAGCGTGATATAGTCCATATAAGGAGGACCAGACAAATCCTTCATTTCATTCCGGACTCGTAACTTAAAGTCAATGCTATTTTTTTACCGCCGTTCAAACTGCCGCTGATTTCCAACTCTCTCCAAAAATTCTGGCAGTGTCAATGGCATTGATCTAACTACGTGATGCTCCAAAATGCAATCCACCGCTTGTTCCGCGGATATTCATTCCTTTCTAGAATATTGAATTTTGCTGTGTGTCCCGGAACACACCAGTGTAAATGGTATGGCGATTTGATCATCACCCGTCTGGTTTTGTAATGTCTGTTAATCAGTTGACCAATACCACAATGGGATTTTCCAACTACAGTCACCAAACAGATGATCCCGCAATCTTGACATGTCACACATAATAGACTCGGGCATCCTGGACCCTCATGCACTATATGTTTAAAGCCCCCATCATTGGCTATGCACGTTAGACATGCCTATGCCTTTCGTTGTCCCCCCGCCGTCTCTGGCTCTAGAGTTTCAGTTTGATTTCCACCTTATTCACAATCCTACACATGTTGTCGCCCTTCATCCTCTGTCAGATGGAACAGTAAAGATCTATACCTTTGCAGATGTGGTCCCTCGCATTCATGAGCTGGCATTCCATTTTTATTCCGAGGTGAATGCATCAAGCTCTAGAAAGTTTGCCGCTCGCACCCCCATCATAGCCATCCTGGCCACATTTGGTGAAGTTTCCTATATAACATCACGATTATTCTGGCTAAACTGAAATATACAGATGCCTTTACATCATTCATGGTGACTATGGTGTGCTCTCCCCATCTTCCTGACTCTTAGTTTCACTAATCAGTGGCCTAAACTCCAGGCCATATTGAGAGCTGGAATGATAGCTTTCCCAATATCACCGCGCTTTTCTCCACTTGTTGTTGCACACCTAATCGATACAGTCCAGCCAACTCATATACTCACCAATCACGAGGGCCGGCAACTCACTCAAAAAATCATGGACTTGGTTCAAAATCTGGTTAAACCCTGCCAATTGCTTGCCCCAACATTTAGGGAGATATTTACTCCTAAACATGAGAACCCCTACTTTCCCAGACATTCCCGGGACTTGCACGACATCGCATATGTAATTCATTCTTCAAGTGAGTATTTACAGGAAAATATCTTGACAACATCTCAAGTACCACCGCCAGGCTCCAGTGCAATGTTTCCAAAAACCATTCATTGCTCAGCACATTTTATGTTGAAGAATGCTGAGGTTATTGGTCAGCCATTTCGCGAATGTGTATGGGATAACAACATTGATAATCAGATAGACTATGCTTCTGAGTCCCTGGCTGGCAAAATTTTCGGCTTACAAGGATTGGAGCTTTTCCATTTTGTAGGGCTGGCATTTATTAATTGGCTCGTGAGTTGCTATGTCCTTGAAGCGGTCATTATTTTAGTGATTGACACTCCACATGCTATTGAAGGCGCGTTCTGGCTTTAGCATGGCCTTATTGAACCCATTCGATTCATCTTCAGCCATTCCGGCATCACCACAGACGGTTTTTGAAGGCTTAAAATGTACTCAGCCATCATATGTTTATGCTTCCCCGACATTGATTGAGGTATGAGTTCCATTGTATTGAGCATGATTGTAAAGGCGCAATGATAGGACGGGGTTTCTAAAGATATGGGCCCTTGATGCTAAAATCACCTCGTTTCTTGCATCAGTGACGGCAGTGGTAATTCCAGCACATTCATTGCGAAAACCTTTTAGTCTCGCTTAATCGGACACCTTCCAGATCACGGCTGGAAAGCGATTAAATAAAGGCATTGGTGATGCTTTGGTTAAACAAGGAGTTCACATTAATGTTGCCTTTGGATCGTAAGTTGAGCTCTGAGCTCAAGTCCATAGGGAATTTATTCTCACTCAATGTTGCTATCAGAACAGAAACTGGCGCAATCTCAATCCTAACTCGTAAACTTGATTTCTGCTTTCCGTCAATCATGCTCTGATGGTTATCTTCAGCTGATCGAGGGGTTGACTGGGAGTACTTCTATGCACCGCCCGTTCCGGAGTTTCAGTTTTTGCGTCGGGATGATGGATACTACAACCTTGTGGTTCTGGTAAATATCCATATCTCGACGGGTATTTTATTTGATTTTTCTTGTCTTTTCAGAGCACTCCAAATCGCACTCTACCAGTGTGTAATACCACTCATGATAATACGTCAGCCTATGATCCAGGAGATATCTTCATGAGACATCCTACCAGGAATCATCATTATAGTGTAATTGGAAGAAGTAGTGATCAAATTATGCTCAAATCTGGTGAAATGGTAAGCTGGGTGTGATCTCTATTTCATTTTCAAACTCTATATATGCTAATATTTTTACCAGGTCAATCCTGCGTCAATTGGTGGGTGTTTAATTCACGCTTTCTGACTCCAGTAAACCTCACGCAATGTGCATATTGCAGAGGAAATTTTATCCACTGATGAACAAATAAAAACTGCACTTCTTTTTGGCCATGGACAACATTATCTGGGTGTTTTGATTGAGCCGATTGAGGCTGTCTCGTGTGACAGCCTCGAAACAAAGAAACTCATAGCTAATATCCAGTCCGTTTTGAGTTCACATGTATATTCCAATGTTCGATTAAATTTTCTTTGCAGGCATACATTGGATGAAATTAATGCTACCCTTCCATCTTATTCCCGAGTTTCAACTCAGGTCAGTGTCAAAAGCACAGCTTTCTTTTGCTATATTCATAGAAGAGTAAATCCTTCAAAGATGATTCTGGTGGCGTCACCAGACAAACCAATTCTGCTCAGTCCCAAAGGACAACCGAGACGAGCACTTGTGCTTAAAGAATATGAAGAAGAGATAACCTCCCTTTATTTACATCGAGAAATAGTATAAATATGGGCAAAGATTCACCGAAAACCTTGGTCGTCTATGTTCTACTTCAACTCCATTTACGCTTCATTGGTTTATAGAATTTCTTGTATATCAATTATATCAATCTCTCCATTGGGAACTTGGAGTTGGAGAATTTGAGTTAATTCTTGTCTCACATGATTGATCTCCGTGGATGTTCTCATTCCCCGGATACACATGGGTGCCATCCGGTGCCGTGGTCGTCTTTTGCTTGTGTCAGAGACTCAGAATGCCAATAATGTGACAGAATCCAGATTCTAAGTCACACCGTCTTATTCATGTTCAGTTGAAGGAAGAAACTGCAGTGTGTTAAGGTGAAAGAGAAACCAATACTAAAAACACACACAAGAACACCAAGTTCGAAGGGAACTAAGATGAAGCTCACTAAATGGCACAGAGAGAGGGGTTCATAGTAGTAGGAGATGCGAGATTCAAACGCAATTTCAATGTATGCCAAGATACAAAGAGAGTTGATCAGTCTAAAGTCCAAGTTTCAAAGTGGTGCAGACTGAAAACTCAACATTTCTGTGATTGAAAAAAGGCCAGAAGGGAGACTATTAGGACACAATCTTTTGATGAGTTTCTCACGTTATTATTTGAGAGGCTCAAGCTCTGACTCCTAGAATGAGCATATCTACTGTCCAAAGTCTCAATAGTGTGCCGACGGCGAGAGCAGAGCAACAAAACATAAACTATTGTTGCACCATTTCTTCATTTTGGGTGTCCAACAACTTTATTCTCAGTTGGAAAGTGTGAAGCTAAGAGACGGGGAGGTGTCAAGTACTTCTGGGAATGAAGGAACCGGTGTTATTCAAATACAGTTGGAGGTTTGAAACTTTCAGCGACCATATTACTACAAGCCCCTCTCTCTGTGCCATCTAGTGAGCTTCGTCTCAGTTACCTACAAACTTGGTATTTTTGTGTGTTCTTGGTGTTAGGTTTCTGTCACCTTAGCCTACTGCACATTGCACAATACAATGCACCCATCTTCCCTCGCTTTCCTCCTCAGACATTTTCAGCGCAGAGTACTCATTCCTAAGGGCCAGTTAATCCATATATCTCTGTCTATCCAGAGTGTATTCCGCAAATAGCTGCGAACGCGGATGAGGATCTGCAGGAGTATGAATTATGCAGTAATCTGCATGAAGCGGCTGATGGAGGTTGGCAAAATATGGGGAACACCTTTGTGCTCAGATTGCTTCAATTCGACAAGTGCCTCTTTATCACGAATGTCTCATGAGAGCGAAGCGAAAGATTTCAAAAGTAAACTCCGAGTCTCGTATGGATATGGAAACATGGAAGTACTAGGTAAATTGCCATGAGCTCAACTATAGCCACTGAAATCTCAAGGATGATAACAGAGTCCGGAGGGGTTGGTGATGGCCGTTGATCGAGGGTTTTAATCCTCTGAAGAACATTCCCACCGGTTTGTAACTCGGAGTAACCTACTGAAGAGTATAGTGGCCCATTCCTTATTAGTGATGTTCGGGCCCGGGCTGGGTCTAAAGCCCGGAGGTTGGGCCGAGCTGCACCGGGCTTGGGTTTGACAAAATCAAGGCCCCCCAAAGCCTCAGCCCGGGCTTTTTACGTAATATGACAACCTGAGATCCTGAGTTGTTGTTAGTAAGAAAAAAGAACCGACGATGTACCATGAATACTATGGTGCATTGACAAATAAATTAGACTGGAAAAGCAATATATTCACTCACCTCCATTATTTTTATAGCACAAAACTGCACTGCCACCACTGTTGTTCCAACTGTACAGGGTTAGGGAGGGAGCCAAGTCAGTGGAGAGTGGACCACTTTGTCACTTTCGGAGGTGCTGGAACCAGATTTGGTGGTAATGGCTCTCAACTTTTTTTTAAAAGGCAAAATACCATCAAATATTTAAGCGCTCAAAGCCCAGGCTTTGGCCCGGGCCTTGGGCTTCTCAAATTCAAGGCCCAAGTCCAAGCCCAAGAAAGCCCATCTTCTGGGCCGGGCTTGGGCCGGCCTGCACAGGTTTCTGGGCTTTGGCCTGAGCCCGAACATCACTATTCCTTATGATCATTGATCAAGGTTTCCAGTAGTACAGCAAAGTATTTCGAAGAGACCAGGTAGCAGCATAGAGATACTTGATTGGTAATTACACATACATGAAGAACACAAGGATTACAACAGATCATTGTTGACGAGTCTGTGACCAAGTTCAAGTTGGAAGAGCAACAAAAGAATGAACAACTTGACTTAAGAAGTGGCACAAAACTCGAGCTTATCCATGCACGCTTCAGGATAATCCCACATGAACTGTGAATGTTGTCAGAGAGCTTGAAAGCAGAGACTACGGAATGAGACCTACGAAGTGATTAGCCCCCTTATTAATTGTGAAATTGATTGCAGGTTCCGGAGATTTAGCCTTTTTAACCTCCGCCTCAAAAGTCCACCAGCAAAAGATAATATTCCATGGGTTGTAATCTCCAACCATGTGCCAGATCTTCATATCCCCCCATGCTTGGCGAACTTTAGAATCGAACAATGCTTCGGTGACCACCTTGTTTTCCATGGCTGCAAAGGGCGGCTCGCAGAGAGGAGTGTCGCACTTGGATCCAGGGGAAAGATCAATGATCTTGAATAACTCCTCCATGGGAAGGTCCTCAAATGTGCGTTTACGGCTTGAATCGTGTTCGCGTTGTTCCAAAGTGTCAAAGTTGCGCTCGGATAGTTTACTGTGGGGGAAGTAGTTTGTGAGCCATTTCCCAAACTCGACTCCGCGAGCTTCTGGCGGAAGAGTTTCATCCCACAAAGGAAGATAAGCATCTTTTCGTATTCCCATAGGATGAGAAGGTGCATCTGGGTGAATGAAAGTTATCAGTAGCTATTGATGCATGTTACTAGCCGTATTTACCCCAAATGATCGTCCTTATGACATGAAGAGCGAGTCGGGCACGGACATCTTCTGGTAATGTGGTGATAGATGCAACCATTGGCAGTGTGAATATGTTCCCTAGGGACCAACCCACAATGGAAACTCGTTTAGGTAAAGACAGAGACTTTATCAGTCCATCCAAAAGGAGTGAAAGATGGGCTCCATCATCGATCAGCTGCTTGTACCGAGCATCGTCCGGCCCATTTGCAAAAACGGCGAGCTCCTCGGCAGAGTAGGGGGTAGACCCGCTGTACTCTCGTCGATTCACCAGGATTACACGATGAGCGCGTGATTTTCCAATCGAAAGAACAGGTAGAAACAAGTCTAATTTTCAGTCAGGACCAACGAGTATCTTCGAATTCAAAAATGAAACTCACTGCTATGATATGTATGTCCATGGACGATGAAGAAGGTAAGATAGTTGTCATTACCGGCGGGTGCACCGCTGTCCTGGTAAAAGAACTGAATCTGATTTGGGAGGGTAAAGGTAGGCATTTTGTGCTGGAAATCAATCAAACTACTCTCGCACTTTATAAACCCGGCATTTGTTATTTGCTTTTGTTTTTTCCTCAACCCCACGGGGACAGTATAGCCAGCGGTACAGTCAGTCATACATGATTTGATGTACAGCTGTCAGGCATGGAACTGTCAAGCATGGAACTGACAGATGACAGTCGATCTTTGATGAATAAACTCAAGTACAGTGCATATCACTCTCGTGATCTCTTAGTCACTTCTGTGACTCCCGATACCAGCGGTGCTATTTTTGCTCCACGTTTGGCCGCGAACCATCATTCCATTACTGAGCATCACATGATGGGTATCAAACCATAACTCAGCTTCTCGCTGGTACTCATAAACCGAAATGTTTCCACGCAACGCCAATGTCCAACAACCGGAATGAGCATTTAACAGTATTCCATGAGATCTGTCTCTGTCACGGAAATGAGGTATATCGATTTCTGGAGAAGTAGTCTCACATTGGTAGAACACTCTATGTTTCGATCCGAGGATCTAGATCTCGGTGCCTTTGCTGTAACTTTTAATGATGCATTTACTGTCTCGGATTCTGATCCTGTTTAGCGCGAGGAACGATGGTGCATGCTATGATTTTCTCTAATGTATTGTAAATTGATTAATGAGGGGGTTAAGGCTGGCAGGCGGCGAGTGCTGAACCTTTTAAGTCCCGGTAAAAAATCTTCACAGTGATTTGTACTGGCATAACTTGGGCGGTGGGGCCATCGCGCTTTGCGCGTCGCGTGTACGAGTCCGATGCCCTGGTTCGGACAGCAGTTCGGGCAGCATTAGGGCAGCGGCTAACCTACGCTAACTCCAAAACGGTAAGTGTTCAGCTACGATCCGATCCCGCTGTTTCAGTCTAGACTACAAACCCTTCCATTGATTACCAAGATTGATTACACCATATTCAGGGTCAGGTTGGTCCGGGTCTGGGTCAGGCCCAGAGTCAAGTACACTGTCGTTCTATCATATCAAGGTAGATAATTTCTAGATGATTCAAAATATTAGAATACAGTCATTCCCACGTATTTCGAACATCTCAAGTATTCTGAACAGTGGCCCCGGAACAGTGCACATCTCAATCTTTCTGCCTCGGAGCTGTGTGTATCTTGCTTAATTTACTGCCATCTACAATATCCGATAGTTTTTTAAGTGTTTTTTATGTGCATGCTTGAGAATTTCACTGTTCAGCGCACGAAGTGCGAAAAGTGAATATTAAATGGCTGCTATGGATAGAATGAGTGACATCCTAGCAAAGATGGGTCTGCTGTACATTGGTTATCATATAGGTCTAAACTTACACCCCAAAGTAGGATCTCTAGTCCAAGAATGGACGAGATATGGATGAGTTTTGTCAAATATGGAGGAAGGGGCGGTCACATCACGTGTATACCAAATGGGGATCACCGGTCGTGTGGTGGAAACCTTGCGATGACCAACAAAGCAAAATCACAGGCATACCACCGGAATGTTGCACACAAGACCATGAATGAACTGCAAGAAGAGGCAGCTCAACGGGGATGAGCTGGCAGAAGGTGATGATAGTGGAGGTAAAAGCGGCGGAGACAATGCTAATGACATGTCTGAATAAAGTTTGATGTCTGACAAGTTCATGAATTCACAGATGAAATTACGCTACAAAGAATCTTTGACTGAGATGAGTAGAATGATACATCGGGTCCATCACGTGGAGCCGCCGACTGACCGATATCGCCGTTTCGGATCACTGAATTTGGAAATCACACTAGACGTGACAGCTGTTCAATATACCTCACTCTGCACTGATAAGCGCATTTTCCACTGATAACTATTTTGATGTCCATTCCCTGGCAAGAGTGTTACTAAAAAGTAGTGGAAATGCTTCTTTGAGATCATATAAACATTGCTATATACTTAGATTGGGTAGCAAGCTGGTAGTTTTTCGTTCCGAAGCACAATTAAATTTTGCTGTTCGAAGTACCCGGGAATGACTGTATGTGTATAGATTGATGATTTAGTCTGTTCAGGTTGTTCAGGATCATATTCATCGTTGGAGTTCCCATCATCTTTGTCACCTTCAGGATCATCATCGATAATACCAGAGTTATTCTGCTTCCCCAGAGATTATTTAGATTTATCTTATTCAAATGCTCTATATACCACCCTTCAATGTGTTTATGTGACTGCTCTCATAAGCCAAAGCTGGGCAAGATCTAGTGCTCCTTATCATCACCGTGTATGCAATAAATTAGTCATGAAAGACTAATTTTTATGAGCTTTGTGTACTTTAACTAATGATATGGTACTGTTGATGTTCCAAAGAAACTCAGGAAGCGTAGGTTAATGTTGGAATATACAAAAATAGCATTTTACACTAATAGTAAAACAGATAACGCAAATATAGGATACAAAGGTATATTTAGGTACAAAACTCCACATACATTCACAGAGTATTCACATACATTCACAGAGTATCCACTTGATACATAGCTCTATTCTTAGTTATACAGTACATAACCTGTAGTTTATTTCCAACAGTTGATAGTAAAGCTAAGGTGAATACCATAATCCTAGCTCTTGGAAAACTTTTCCACTGTCTATTTCTGCAGGTAAGGTCCGCTGCAGTTTCTGTAGGTCTCTGTTCTGTAGGTTTCCATCCTTCTATATGAGTTCTGTCCTGTCTGTTATCTTGCAGATAATACTCCTAGGCCCGGATGCTAATCTGCATTATCTGGGCTGTTCTGTGTATTGACAATACTTCTAGGCTCAGGTGTTGTCAAGAATGAGGAGTCAGATACGTAGGGTACACGTGATTGTGTCCCATGATCTTGTTTCATCTTTTACTTGCTCTAGCCTATCAGCTCTAGTGTTTGGGTAAGGTTGGGTTGGGTCGTGACCTTTATGGTTGGGTCAGGGTCAGGAGGCTCAAGGTCAGCCAAAATCTTGACTCTGACCCTTGAGAAAAAGTCGGGTCGGGGTCGGGTCGGGTCATGGTCAACCCCAGGGTCACGTACTGTACCAAATCGAGCAGTTGTGACCGTGACCAAAGTGAACAAAAAATTTTCTTTCAGGGTTTGGCGGCGTGAGTGAGGAAATTTCTTTGTTTCTGATAGGTCTAAGCGCCCGCAAACTGCCCTACTTTTTGTCACAGCTTCTAGTGACCCGTGACCAATGATGAAATTTCTGTTCGTTTCAGGTGGGTGTGACCGGTGACAAACAAAGTGCTCAATCTAGTACAGTACACCTGCTATAAGCTGAAGCTGTTAAAGTTATTGACAGGCAATGCAAAAAAAAGTTGCTCAATACGATACTAACTGAGTTCAGCCTGTTGACCTTAGTTAATGTTCTGAATCTTCTCACATACCACGTAATATTCGTCAAAGGTTCATATTTCCAAGATTGTCAATCAAATCGACATATGTGTCGGCAGAGAAAGAAGTGATTTGCAAGCTTTCTGTTAATCTGTTAAATGTTGAGCATCCCTCCGGCTTTAATTATTCAGTAATAAGATTTGATTTTACGCAGCGAGACCTAGAAGCTGGGCATCAGAATAATTTGGAAGTGATGTGCAAATGCCTTACAATCATGAGCTTTACCCTCCAAAGGTCTGTTGGATACCAGTGAAAGTACAGCAAATCTGTGAAAATCCCATACCATATAGGCTAACAGTGTTCTTCAATAAAGTGTTTATGGAATTGTAATGGAGGTCTCCATACATAGTTTCAAGCCAGATTGAAGCAAGCTATGTCGGAGGGCTAACCTTTGGGGGATCTGCGGGGATTGGCACGAGGATAGAAATTCCGATGGTGGTATATTGAGGAAATAGAATTGGATGTCCCAGGCAAGGAGATCTTATCCCACTGCTTGTCGCATTTACTTACGTGGATCATTCAATAGCGGGGGTGGTTATGACGTTTAGTCTAACAGAAGGTAACGCCAGAACCTATAGGTTTGGCTTGAGTATCCAAACCTGAGACCTTGCCTTGTCCCCGGTTAGTGATTTTCTAAATGGATCGAGTTAGACACTGGCAGTTGATCGCTGCTTGACTTGCGATTGCGGTAGGCAGGAATGCCCTTTCAATTCATCAGAAGTGGCTTAAATTGGCACAGAAATGATGTTAACTAGTAGCCATTTACGGCGTACGCTGGAGTAATTTTGTTGGGCAGTTATGATGCAGGCATAACAATATTGTTTCTCAGGCTGTTTGAATTTTAGGTTCGGCTTTCGCCGCTTGCGGCCTTACCCCCCAGTCATATTCATCAGTCATATTGAAGTGTACACGTACAGCACCATTAGGTCTGATTAGGTTTATGGATTCTCATCGCGCTAGATATCTGCGAATGCGAGACCTATATTTGCATGTCGGAATTTTGGCGACATGGGAAAAGCCACCACGCATGGATACCTTCACCCGCGGATTTACCTTGTTGAAGGAGGAGGTTTCCGGGAATGGCGTACGAGTAACTCCCGACGATCCACCCTTGCAAAATTGTTTGGGTGAAACTGAGCATTGCAATATTCTTCATCTCAAAGTGCTTAAGAGTAAAATATTTTTTTACAGCTTTTCGCATTAGCGTTGAGCGCTGAGCTTCTGTTGCGTCCTGCCATGGACCACTACCGAAATATTCATCCCGCCAAAAAACCAGAGTTCTGAGGGAGGAAGACGGAAGGCGGAAGACAGAGAGGGAAAGATTGATATGTAAATGTAGAGCATGCATCCCCCCCCGTAACTCCAGCAAGCAGAGGCGGAAGACAGACAGATCTATTTTTAGCTCCAAGCTTGGCCCAACGCAGACTCTGATATATTCCCATTTTGGCAATTGGTTCTACCGCCGATATGCATTCTTGACTTGATATCCAAATCAATGTAAAAATTTACTTCCGATCACGGGCATTGAAAGCTGTAATGGAAAAAGTTTCCAGCTTGTTGGTTCTGACCCCAATACCGCGGTCCTCGGAGATCTTGTCAAAATGAAGCATGGGTTTCGATATCATACGTATGGAGGATGTCCTCAAGGTTCGGGGACGAGGAGTTTGATAGTTGAGAGTAGCGAGGCGGGAAAACTCGAGTCTTCGGACAATCATGTGATGCGGCACTCATCACTCTTCACGTACCGCATTCAAAAAAAAAGACTCAGAGCCAGCCTCAGTTCACTTGTTTTCTTGCCGTATTACTTGTATCAAGTCATAGCACACCATATTTCAATAGAATGGTTGAGCAACTAGAATATGATCCAGAAAAGAATCAACGCCCAGAATTTGCAAGCAACGTATATAGTATCATACGGAATGCGCTAATAGGTGATGCGGATTCACCAGCCCTTAACAAGAAAAGTGCAATTCAATATCTACAAGAGCAATGGGAAATAAGCAACCAGGTAATGAAGGACAGGTACCGAGCTCAGGTATTAGAGGAACAGCAGCTGATGAAGACAAGGAGGCAGGAGAAAGCAGATGCAGAGCTGCTTAAGGAACAGGAAATATGGGCGAAAGAGTCAGGGTTGGCAAAGGAGGCGGAGAAGAGGCGTACCCCACTGTATGTCTTTTGGATAGGACAAGGAATCACCGCAATCCCACTGCAGCTCCATCCATATGCAAAGAAGATGATCATGGCACAGAAATATGTGCCTCTGTGGTACTTCTTACCGGAGGCATCAGCCAAAGCCAAAGAGAAAGGACGAGAGGCGTTGGACACTAATTGCTTCGAAATTGTCAAGGACAAGAACAACGGCAACATCATCGAGTCAAGGCCTTACCCTTGTCAGCACACAAACTCTGTTTTTGTCTTGCCTGTTCTACTTTCTATGTCTTTGTTACATCAAGCCCAATCACAATGTCAATAACAACACAATGCGCTAATGCTAACCCCGGACATCAGGAAATGGACCCTTAGACAGGGGCAACACAAATTAGCCTGGAGAGTAATTAAAAATACGGTCCATCTGAGACACTTAAGGACCACCCAGAGTTTCTGGAAAACCCTGATCTTCCAGAGTTGATTAAAATTTCTAGCATGCCATAGCTGCTCCCAGTTGCTCCCAGTTGCTCCCAGTTGCTCCTGACTTCTCCTGGCTGTTCAGGCTCAAAAGCACTGGTGGACCAAACTCAACTAATCCAAACTCATCATGTTCCTTTATACCACAAGGAAACCAATAAATACAAATACAAGTTAGAGGAATTAGATGATAGTGAGACGCTTTATTCACATTCAATGGTAATCTGATATGAAAATACAACAAGAATGATGCAAAAAACTTGAAGAGAGTACTTGAATTCCAAAAAATCTACAACCAGGCCTGTAAACTAAGAGGTTGTGATAATGTGGTTCGACGGAGATTGGGACCCGACTTAAACATTCCTGGCTTTATGTGAAATACGTATCACGTGCATAGAAATGACCGCCGCACATAAAGTTGTCCAATCCGAGCGACTTGCAATCCGAACTGATACTCGTCACCTCGAGGAGGAAGATTCTCGCGTCGGGTTGAGAGTAGCATTCCGAGTTCGAATATTGAGTGAACAGAAGTAGATGAGGAAGCAGATATTAGAGTTTGTCGAAGATGTTAACACTGAGGTGAAGCGGAGGTAAATGAGCCGGCGGTAGCAGGAAGTTATCTGGACGACGAGACGGCAGGTCGGGGGAAAGCCGCAGAGGCAGCTGAACGTATGTATGACCGATAAAATCAGTCGACACAGTTGCGGGAAGTAAAGGCGTAGCCAGTGGCGTTGAATTGGGAGTTGGATTAACCATTACTACCAGGAAGGTATCCAACGGAGAACTCGTACTCATAGACGAATTGGCCGTCTGCGATTATGTAGAAACACGTGAATAAGAAGTGTTCCCAGAAGACAGGGGAGGCGAGGGGGTAGGAATCAAAATTGAAGGTGCTCAGTTGTAGTGGACTGGTAAGGAGGAATGATAGATGTGGAAAGCGAATCGGCAGCAGGCGGAGGAGCCTGTGACGCTGAGCCGTTGGTTTCAATCCTGATGGTTCCCCGAGGCAAACGCAGCTTGGAGTGAGACATTGGTGACTGGGGGTTGAGCCGGGAAGCAGGTACCAGAAAATTTTGCCTATCGGCTGTCGGGGCCCCCCGATATTCATCGAAAGCATTGTCCCTGAGTAAAAAAGGTGAGATTGGTTAACTGTTTGAAAGAAGGCATGAATATTTGCGTACCCAGGCTCATTGCTTTGTGCACAAAATCCTGAATATTTTCTGCCTTTAGACCAGCTGGATTGAAGGACAAAGCGTCCGGGACGGAGGAAGGGACTGTTGGTTCGGATACGGGATAGTGATCGGAAGGGGATGATAGGAGGGCAGGTTCCGCTTGGGCAGAGGGGATGAGAGCAGTGTTCGGCCAGGTGTCTCGATGTAGTCAGTTGTTGTTCTGCTTCCTGGTAAAGCCGACGTATTGAACGATGATGATGGCCAAGTCTTAGCGACGACAGGTGAGTATGGGGACTCTCTGGCCCAGCTGTAACAGAGCTTTTCACGTCTCCGTCGTATGTAGGCGAATCTAGTCCATCTGAGTCCGAAAGAAATGAAGCGGCAAGATGATGTCTTCTGCTTGTAGGCGAGTTTCCGGATCCCGCTGCAGCTAAAGTCCTCGACTGAGACGACGAAGAGGGAGCATGTATACTCACTGCGCTCGCGGCGTCGTCCACATCAGTAGCATCATTGTCTTCTTCGGACGCGTCGTACGCTGGGGGATCAATCACTTTGGAAGAAGGATATTTCCATTATCGCCGTTGGTGGTGTGAGGCGTAAAGGATTGAGTATACATCACACCGGGTGACTCACTGATGGAAATTTGGTATCCTCTTGAGCGAATATGACAACAACAAATGTCTGGGAGCTCATGATCATCCACATTCATTGCCGTTTTTCTGTGCGAAATTCATTCTCACTAGCGGCAGTTCAAGACTGGATGTGGAAATGACCAACAGAACATAGTATTCGAGAAAAATTCTCGACCAGTACGACCTTTGAAGTACCGGATACGGACTGCGTGACGGTGTTATGGGCCGGTAAACATTTCAAGATGGTTGGTTTGGATTTGGCACACGAGAACTTGACTGAGAGAAAGGTTGGCTAGATGCACCAGGAGGGAACACAGAGAGGAAACGTACGTCTGGGCAAGTGGACAACGTGAAAAGACCAAACGACCGCCCAATGCGGCGTCTGACTTTGAACAAACTCGGTGACGATTTAGTTATCAATCTGCAATGAAGATATGTCAGCATGAGACTATGGGGGTGGAATGCGTAACATTACCGAGCGGGATTTCATAGTATCCACGACATGTTCCACAGATGATAGTTTGCCGAGCATTGACGTATACCACCTGTAGACAGATCAGATAAGAGTACGACTAGGAGCATCTTCATCTAGAATTTATATCTTTGTCCAGGGCTATTACAAATGGCATTCAAAAAACCCAGGAAGCTCTATATAGCCTGTGGGCTCCAAGGTGCTCAAAGCCTCAAGAGAGACCCCCCAAAACCTGGATGATCTGGAATTCTCTCAAATGAGATGAAGGTGCTGCAATATTGTTCTAAAGTACTACAAATAAACTTAATATAATATTAACCCGTCTCGAAGATTTTATAAATACTCACAGAGATCATTCAATTTGAAACAGAAGTTTGTTTCTTTTGAGCAATATCAAAATTCTTTCTTGTTCTTGAAAAATCAATTTAGGATTTTTGTACATGGCTGAGTCAAACTTAGACAGCCACTAACAAGCCCAAGCTTATTTCAACAACTTTCAAAAATGATCTAAGTGTCATGGAAGTTTCCTCAATATTTCAGAAGATCCCACAATGCAGTTTATAACAACTTTCAGTGTTTTTTTAAATAGTTGAAATATTTTCAAAAATTTAGGAGCACATTTCCAGATCAATGAAATGGCACAGATCCCTTCCAAGTATATTTCATGCTTCCTTTAGTTCAACATATAAATCCTTTTCAATTCTTTCAAGTGTCTTTATTGTTCTTTCTGAATCTTTCAGATGTCTTTTGCGGTTCTTTCAGGTGTCTTTCACATGCTCCCAAGGTTCTTTCATGCTCTCTAACACTCTTTCATCAGTCTTTCAGGTGGTTTAGGAATACTTCCTAGTGTATTTCAAGGTGGTTTCATGAAGCTCTCTTGAGTTCTGGGTTCTTTCCAGTGCTTTCAGGTGCTTCGGGAACAATTTAGAAGCATCTTTCAATACCTGTCAATGTCCACAATCTACTCTTTTGTTGTCATATATTAACCAAATTGAAAACAATTAAATATCATATTTCAGAATTATTAAAACCTACTAATATTGAACAAAACAGTTACGTAAAACTCGGGGCTTCCTCGAGTATCAAAGTTGGTTCTCCCATTAAATCCTCTGCTAATGTTTTCCCCTTCCATTTCTTTGGAGGCTCCTCTCGTGATTGGCCCCATTCCTCTTCATCATGTTCTTTATCCTCCTCCTCTACAACAGTAATAGCTTTCATCTTACCCGTTCCAATGATATTATGATCTTTGTCAAACTCTCCCTCCGAAGTTTCTCTGTTTGTGGCAGATAGAGCAAATGCCGTGAGAGCATCGTAATTGTATACTTGTGGAGGCACAATCTCAGGAGCGGAAGTACTATAATAAAAAACCATGAGATTAACATCAAGGATGAATGTAACTCATACTTCATTTCTTTCCACAACTTTGTCTGTAAAAAATCATAATAAGCTGGAGTTTTTGATTTCAAATCCTTCAGCGTTTTGATAATTGCAGTATAGCTGCCAAAATTTATATCAAGTAAAGAAAAAATTTATATGAAAATAACTCACTGGAAGCCTAGATTGGCAGCAGACAGGACTGTAATCTGTTTATAACCAATTGCGTATTCTTGGATGGCGTTGCCGATCTACACATCAGAGCATATGCTGTCAGCTTCAGCATATAAAAAACACAGAAAAAATTGGAAAACATACCAATGCCACTATCATGGCAATGAGAGGCAACGGAATCTCTCGATGTGACTTGAGATATTCCACAAGTATTTCGTCCTGAGAGGGCTTCCCATCAATGAAGTAACCTCGTAATATTCCACCAATGAGAGTTGTCTGAAATGGCAAACCATTGGTGCTCCGTGCCTGTGCACAGTGTAAATGAAAGTCCATTGAAAATGTGACAACCTACTTCGAAGTCCACCTCACCCTCATGATACCTGCGGTCTTGCATTAACCATCCCACAGCAGAGCTCTGATTAGTGATAACTGGTGAATCAACAAGATAGCACATATTAAACATTACTCAACTATCTGTGCTTGCGTCATATCACTGGGAATACCAAAGTGTTCGGTTACTCGAATCCTGACCTCTTTTCCCAAGTCAAATTGAACGGATGATGGCCCATAACTCATCTAAAAGTTATCACAAAGTTCAGAATAAAATATTTGCACATGACCTATAACGCACAAAAGTGACCAGATCCTTTCTCTTGTTGGTGTCAGAGGATATCTGTTTGAGATACCTTACCATATCATCAGCACTCCCTTCCGCGGCCATTGTCTTGAGCGTCTCAGAGAACAATCCCCAAGCAAATAGTTTGCTATCTGGAAACATGCTGAGAATACAGGTACCCATACGTGCACATCGTTTGGCAAGAAGTGCGAGATCTTCGTTGTCAAACTCTTTGAGCAGAACTTTCGGCTTTCGTCCTCGCCGCTGTTTGATTGGTCGTTTCTTCTGACGTTTGGTGACATCCTTCATGGGCATCATCTGTGAAGGCGAGGAGTTCTCAATACACAGCGGTTATAAAAGCTGAAGGACTCACGTTGTCACCGGCGTCATCTGAATCATTATCGTCTCCAATTTCCACCGATTTATGAATAGCTTGATCCTGTTCATCTTTGTCGAGTTCTGCATCCTCTTACTCAGCAAACCTTCCATTATTTGGAAGCTTTGGGGGCTCGAGAGCTGCCATAGTAAGTATCACATACATTGAAGAATGGCAAGCAATTACCGTCATCCAACTCTTTAAGAAATTGATTCTCTTCCCCGTTTAACTCCGGTGTACCTTCCGAAAGAAAGCCTCAAAATACATCAATAAGAGTAAAACAAAAGCATACCTTGCTTCTTCGAGGCATCCTGACCGCGCGAGCTAGCTCTAAGCAGCGTAGCGAAATAGGATGCCGTGTTTTCATCATTTTGAGGCAACTTATTGAGGAGATTCTTTAGGACAGTCTGTGTTGAAGGAGATAGAGGCGGTGTGAAATGAGACGGTGTGGAGTGAAATGGTGGCCCTTGAGGCATGGGGACAGGTCGAAGTGGTAGAGTTTTTCCCGCCAGAGGAGCTGGTGCGTGTGTCTTTGTTTGAACGGGTTAGGTTGACAGTACTCGAGGTAACGAAACTTTCTAAAGCATCAGTGGGGTCCGGGCGAGGGCGTTTGGAGGAGTTCTCATAGGAACCTGTTTTGCGTTTACCCATGGTGGAACGAGAAGAAGGAACGGTACACGTTCCGTGACTTTC